>CAXITT010001163.1:5790-17964 GCA_964033795.1 Lymnaea stagnalis | reverse complement strand
CCTATATTCTCAACAACACCAAATTAAACCAACTTTCCATCTCCTATATTCTCAACAACACAAAATTAAACCAACTTTCCATCTCCTATATTCTCAACAACACCAAATTAAACCAACTTTCCATCTCATATATTCTCAACAACACCAAATTAAACCAACTTTCCGTCTCCCATATTCTCAACAACACCAAATTAAACCAACTTTCCATCTCCTATATTCTCAACAACACCAAATTAAACCAACTTTCCATCGCCTATATTCTCAACATCACCAAATTAAACCAACTTTCCATCGCCTATATTCTCAACAACACCAAATTAAACCAACTTTCCATCGCCTATATTCTCAACAACACCAAATTAAACCAACTTTCCATCGCCCATATTCTCAACACCACCAAATTAAACCAACTTTCCATCTCCTATATTCTAAACAACACCAAATTTAAACAACTTTCCATCTCCTATATTCTCAACATAACCCAATTAAACCAACTTTCCATCACCTATATTCTCAACAACATCAAATTTAACCAACTTTCCATCTCCTATATTCTCAACAACACCAAATTAAACCAACTTTCGATCGGTGATATTCTCAACAACACCAAATTAAACCAACTTTCCATCGCCTATTTCTCAACAACACCAAATTAAACCAACTTTCCATCGCCTATATTCTCAACAACACCAAATTAAACCAACATTCCATCTACTATATTCTCAACAACACCAAATTAAACCAACTTTCCATCTCCTATATTCTCAACAACACCAAATTAAACCAACTTTCCATCGCCTATATTCTCAAGAACACCAAATTAAACCAACTTTCCATCGCCCATATTCTCAAGAAAACCAAATTAAACCAACTTTCCATCGCCCATATTCTCAACAACACCAAATAAAACCAACTTTCCATCGCCCATATTCTCAACAACACCAAATTAAACCAACTTTCCATCTCCTATATTCTCAACATCACCAAATTTAACCAACTTTCCATCTCCTATATTCTCAACAACACCAAATAAAACCAACTTTCCATCGCCCATATTCTCAACAACTCCAAATTAAACCAACATTCCATCTCCAATATTCTCAATAACACAAAATTAAACCAACATTCCATCTACTATATTCTCAACAACACCAAATTAAACCAACTTTCCATCGCCTATATTCTCAAAAACACCAAATTAAACCAACTTTCCATCGCCTATATTCTCAAGAACACCAAATTAAACCAACTTTCCATCGCCCATATTCTCAACAACACCAAATTAAACCAACTTTCCATCTCCTATATTCTCAACATCACCAAATTTAACCAACTTTCCATCTCCTATATTCTCAACATCACCAAATTTAACCAACTTTCCATCTCCTATATTCTCAACAACACCAAATAAAACCAACTTTCCATCGCCCATATTCTCAACAACTCCAAATTAAACCAACATTCCATCTCCAATATTCTCAATAACACAAAATTAAACCAACTTTCCATCGCCTATATTCTCAACAAAACCAAATAAAACCAACATTCCATCTCCTATATTCTCAAGAAAACCAAATTAAACCAACTTTCCATCGCCTGTAAACAACTTTCCATCGCCTATATTCTCAACAACACCAAATTAAACCAACTTTCCATCGCCTGTATTCTCAACAACACCAAATTAAACCAACTTTCCTTCGCCTATATTCTCAACAACACCAAATTAAACCAACTTTCCATCGCCTATATTCTCAACAACACCAAATTAAACCAACTTTCCATCGCCTATATTCTCAACAACACCAAATTAAACCAACTTTCCATCTCCTATATTCTCAACAACACCAAATTAAACCAACTTTCCATCTCCTATATTCTCAACAACACCAAATTAAACCAACTTTCCATCTCCTATATTCTCAACAACACCAAATTAAACCAACTTTCCATCTCCTATATTCTCAACAACACCAAATTAAACCAACTTTCCATCTCCTATATTCTCAACAACACCAAATTAAACCAACTTTCCATCTCCTATATTCTCAACAACACCAAATTAAACCAACTTTCCATCTCCTATATTCTCAACAACACCAAATTAAACCAACTTTCCATCTCCTATATTCTCAACAACACCAAATTAAACCAACTTTCCATCTCCTATATTCTCAACAACACCAAATTAAACCAACTTTCCATCTCCTATATTCTCAACAACACCAAATTAAACCAACTTTCCATCTCCTATATTCTCAACAACACCAAATTAAACCAACTTTCCATCTCCTATATTCTCAACAACACCAAATTAAACCAACTTTCCATCTCCTATATTCTCAACAACACCAAATTAAACCAACTTTCCATCTCCTATATTCTCAACAACACCAAATTAAACCAACTTTCCATCTCCTATATTCTCAACAACACCAAATTAAACCAACTTTCCATCTCCTATATTCTCAACAACACCAAATTAAACCAACTTTCCATCTCCTATATTCTCAACAACACCAAATTAAACCAACTTTCCATCTCCTATATTCTCAACAACACCAAATTAAACCAACTTTCCATCTCCTATATTCTCAACAACACCAAATTAAACCAACTTTCCATCTCCTATATTCTCAACAACACCAAATTAAACCAACTTTCCATCTCCTATATTCTCAACAACACCAAATTAAACCAACTTTCCATCTCCTATATTCTCAACAACACCAAATTAAACCAACTTTCCATCTCCTATATTCTCAACAACACCAAATTAAACCAACTTTCCATCTCCTATATTCTCAACAACACCAAATTAAACCAACTTTCCATCTCCTATATTCTCAACAACACCAAATTAAACCAACTTTCCATCTCCTATATTCTCAACAACACCAAATTAAACCAACTTTCCATCTCCTATATTCTCAACAACACCAAATTAAACCAACTTTCCATCTCCTATATTCTCAACAACACCAAATTAAACCAACTTTCCATCTCCTATATTCTCAACAACACCAAATTAAACCAACTTTCCATCTCCTATATTCTCAACAACACCAAATTAAACCAACTTTCCATCTCCTATATTCTCAACAACACCAAATTAAACCAACTTTCCATCTCCTATATTCTCAACAACACCAAATTAAACCAACTTTCCATCTCCTATATTCTCAACAACACCAAATTAAACCAACTTTCCATCTCCTATATTCTCAACAACACCAAATTAAACCAACTTTCCATCTCCTATATTCTCAACAACACCAAATTAAACCAACTTTCCATCTCCTATATTCTCAACAACACCAAATTAAACCAACTTTCCATCTCCTATATTCTCAACAACACCAAATTAAACCAACTTTCCATCTCCTATATTCTCAACAACACCAAATTAAACCAACTTTCCATCTCCTATATTCTCAACAACACCAAATTAAACCAACTTTCCATCTCCTATATTCTCAACAACACCAAATTAAACCAACTTTCCATCTCCTATATTCTCAACAACACCAAATTAAACCAACTTTCCATCTCCTATATTCTCAACAACACCAAATTAAACCAACTTTCCATCTCCTATATTCTCAACAACACCAAATTAAACCAACTTTCCATCTCCTATATTCTCAACAACACCAAATTAAACCAACTTTCCATCTCCTATATTCTCAACAACACCAAATTAAACCAACTTTCCATCTCCTATATTCTCAACAACACCAAATTAAACCAACTTTCCATCTCCTATATTCTCAACAACACCAAATTAAACCAACTTTCCATCTCCTATATTCTCAACAACACCAAATTAAACCAACTTTCCATCTCCTATATTCTCAACAACACCAAATTAAACCAACTTTCCATCTCCTATATTCTCAACAACACCAAATTAAACCAACTTTCCATCTCCTATATTCTCAACAACACCAAATTAAACCAACTTTCCATCTCCTATATTCTCAACAACACCAAATTAAACCAACTTTCCATCTCCTATATTCTCAACAACACCAAATTAAACCAACTTTCCATCTCCTATATTCTCAACAACACCAAATTAAACCAACTTTCCATCTCCTATATTCTCAACAACACCAAATTAAACCAACTTTCCATCTCCTATATTCTCAACAACACCAAATTAAACCAACTTTCCATCTCCTATATTCTCAACAACACCAAATTAAACCAACTTTCCATCTCCTATATTCTCAACAACACCAAATTAAACCAACTTTCCATCTCCTATATTCTCAACAACACCAAATTAAACCAACTTTCCATCTCCTATATTCTCAACAACACCAAATTAAACCAACTTTCCATCTCCTATATTCTCAACAACACCAAATTAAACCAACTTTCCATCTCCTATATTCTCAACAACACCAAATTAAACCAACTTTCCATCTCCTATATTCTCAACAACACCAAATTAAACCAACTTTCCATCTCCTATATTCTCAACAACACCAAATTAAACCAACTTTCCATCTCCTATATTCTCAACAACACCAAATTAAACCAACTTTCCATCTCCTATATTCTCAACAACACCAAATTAAACCAACTTTCCATCTCCTATATTCTCAACAACACCAAATTAAACCAACTTTCCATCTCCTATATTCTCAACAACACCAAATTAAACCAACTTTCCATCTCCTATATTCTCAACAACACCAAATTAAACCAACTTTCCATCTCCTATATTCTCAACAACACCAAATTAAACCAACTTTCCATCTCCTATATTCTCAACAACACCAAATTAAACCAACTTTCCATCTCCTATATTCTCAACAACACCAAATTAAACCAACTTTCCATCTCCTATATTCTCAACAACACCAAATTAAACCAACTTTCCATCTCCTATATTCTCAACAACACCAAATTAAACCAACTTTCCATCTCCTATATTCTCAACAACACCAAATTAAACCAACTTTCCATCTCCTATATTCTCAACAACACCAAATTAAACCAACTTTCCATCTCCTATATTCTCAACAACACCAAATTAAACCAACTTTCCATCTCCTATATTCTCAACAACACCAAATTAAACCAACTTTCCATCTCCTATATTCTCAACAACACCAAATTAAACCAACTTTCCATCTCCTATATTCTCAACAACACCAAATTAAACCAACTTTCCATCTCCTATATTCTCAACAACACCAAATTAAACCAACTTTCCATCTCCTATATTCTCAACAACACCAAATTAAACCAACTTTCCATCTCCTATATTCTCAACAACACCAAATTAAACCAACTTTCCATCTCCTATATTCTCAACAACACCAAATTAAACCAACTTTCCATCGCCTATATTCTCAACAACACCAAATTAAACCAACTTTCCATCTCCTATATTCTCAACAACACCAAATTAAACCAACTTTCCATCGCCTATATTCTCAACAAAACCAAATTAAACCAACTTTCAATCGCCTATATTCTCAACAACACTAAATTAAACCAACTTTCCATCTCCTATATTCTCAACAACACCAAATTAAACCAACTTTCCATCACCTATATTCTCAACAACACCAAATTAAACCAACTTTCCATCTCTTATATTCTCAACAACACCAAATTAAACCAACTTTCCATCGCCTATATTCTCAACAACACCAAATTAAACCAAGTTTCTATTTCCTATATTCTCAACAACACCAAATTAAACCAACTTTCCATCGCCTATATTCTCAACAACACCAAATAAAACCAACTTTCCATCACCTATATTCTCAACAACACCAAATTAAACCAACTTTCCATCGCCTATATTCTCAACAACACCAAATTAAACCAACTTTCCATCTCCTATATTCTCAACAACACCAAATTAAACCAACTTTCCATCGACTATATTCTCAACAACACCAAATTAAACCAACTTTCCATCTCCTATATTCTCAACAACACCAAATTAAACCAACTTTCCATCGCCTATATTCTCAACAACACCAAATTAAACCAACTTTCTATTTCCTATATTCTCAATAACACCAAATTAAACCAACTTTCCATCGCTAATATTCTCAACAACACCAAATTAAACCAATTTTCCATCTCCTATATTCTCAACAACACCAAATTAAACCAACTTTCAATCGCCAATATTCTCAACAACACCAAATTAAACCAACTTTCCATCGCCTATATTCTCAACAATACCAAATTAAACCAACTTTCCATCGCCTATATTCTCAACAACACCAAATTAAACCAACTTCTAATCTCCTATATTCACAACAAAACCAAATAAAACCAACTTTCCATCTCCTATATTCTCAACAACACCAAATTAAACCAACTTTCAATCGCCAATATTCTCAACAACACCAAATTAAACCAACTTTCCATCGCCTATATTCTCAACAATACCAAATTAAACCAACTTTCCATCGCCTATATTCTCAACAACACCAAATTAAACCAACTTTCCATCTCCTATATTCTCAACAACACCAAATTAAACCAACTTTCCATCTCCTATATTCTCAACAACACCAAATTAAACCAACTTTCCATCTCCTATATTCTCAACAACACCAAATTAAACCAACTTTCCATCTCCTATATTCTCAACAACACCAAATTAAACCAACTTTCCATCTCCTATATTCTCAACAACACCAAATTAAACCAACTTTCCATCTCCTATATTCTCAACAACACCAAATTAAACCAACTTTCCATCTCCTATATTCTCAACAACACCAAATTAAACCAACTTTCCATCTCCTATATTCTCAACAACACCAAATTAAACCAACTTTCCATCTCCTATATTCTCAACAACACCAAATTAAACCAACTTTCCATCTCCTATATTCTCAACAACACCAAATTAAACCAACTTTCCATCTCCTATATTCTCAACAACACCAAATTAAACCAACTTTCCATCTCCTATATTCTCAACAACACCAAATTAAACCAACTTTCCATCTCCTATATTCTCAACAACACCAAATTAAACCAACTTTCCATCTCCTATATTCTCAACAACACCAAATTAAACCAACTTTCCATCTCCTATATTCTCAACAACACCAAATTAAACCAACTTTCCATCTCCTATATTCTCAACAACACCAAATTAAACCAACTTTCCATCTCCTATATTCTCAACAACACCAAATTAAACCAACTTTCCATCTCCTATATTCTCAACAACACCAAATTAAACCAACTTTCCATCTCCTATATTCTCAACAACACCAAATTAAACCAACTTTCCATCTCCTATATTCTCAACAACACCAAATTAAACCAACTTTCCATCTCCTATATTCTCAACAACACCAAATTAAACCAACTTTCCATCTCCTATATTCTCAACAACACCAAATTAAACCAACTTTCCATCTCCTATATTCTCAACAACACCAAATTAAACCAACTTTCCATCTCCTATATTCTCAACAACACCAAATTAAACCAACTTTCCATCTCCTATATTCTCAACAACACCAAATTAAACCAACTTTCCATCTCCTATATTCTCAACAACACCAAATTAAACCAACTTTCCATCTCCTATATTCTCAACAACACCAAATTAAACCAACTTTCCATCTCCTATATTCTCAACAACACCAAATTAAACCAACTTTCCATCTCCTATATTCTCAACAACACCAAATTAAACCAACTTTCCATCTCCTATATTCTCAACAACACCAAATTAAACCAACTTTCCATCTCCTATATTCTCAACAACACCAAATTAAACCAACTTTCCATCTCCTATATTCTCAACAACACCAAATTAAACCAACTTTCCATCTCCTATATTCTCAACAACACCAAATTAAACCAACTTTCCATCTCCTATATTCTCAACAACACCAAATTAAACCAACTTTCCATCTCCTATATTCTCAACAACACCAAATTAAACCAACTTTCCATCTCCTATATTCTCAACAACACCAAATTAAACCAACTTTCCATCTCCTATATTCTCAACAACACCAAATTAAACCAACTTTCCATCTCCTATATTCTCAACAACACCAAATTAAACCAACTTTCCATCTCCTATATTCTCAACAACACCAAATTAAACCAACTTTCCATCTCCTATATTCTCAACAACACCAAATTAAACCAACTTTCCATCTCCTATATTCTCAACAACACCAAATTAAACCAACTTTCCATCTCCTATATTCTCAACAACACCAAATTAAACCAACTTTCCATCTCCTATATTCTCAACAACACCAAATTAAACCAACTTTCCATCTCCTATATTCTCAACAACACCAAATTAAACCAACTTTCCATCTCCTATATTCTCAACAACACCAAATTAAACCAACTTTCCATCTCCTATATTCTCAACAACACCAAATTAAACCAACTTTCCATCTCCTATATTCTCAACAACACCAAATTAAACCAACTTTCCATCTCCTATATTCTCAACAACACCAAATTAAACCAACTTTCCATCTCCTATATTCTCAACAACACCAAATTAAACCAACTTTCCATCTCCTATATTCTCAACAACACCAAATTAAACCAACTTTCCATCTCCTATATTCTCAACAACACCAAATTAAACCAACTTTCCATCTCCTATATTCTCAACAACACCAAATTAAACCAACTTTCCATCTCCTATATTCTCAACAACACCAAATTAAACCAACTTTCCATCTCCTATATTCTCAACAACACCAAATTAAACCAACTTTCCATCTCCTATATTCTCAACAACACCAAATTAAACCAACTTTCCATCTCCTATATTCTCAACAACACCAAATTAAACCAACTTTCCATCTCCTATATTCTCAACAACACCAAATTAAACCAACTTTCCATCTCCTATATTCTCAACAACACCAAATTAAACCAACTTTCCATCTCCTATATTCTCAACAACACCAAATTAAACCAACTTTCCATCTCCTATATTCTCAACAACACCAAATTAAACCAACTTTCCATCTCCTATATTCTCAACAACACCAAATTAAACCAACTTTCCATCTCCTATATTCTCAACAACACCAAATTAAACCAACTTTCCATCTCCTATATTCTCAACAACACCAAATTAAACCAACTTTCCATCTCCTATATTCTCAACAACACCAAATTAAACCAACTTTCCATCTCCTATATTCTCAACAACACCAAATTAAACCAACTTTCCATCTCCTATATTCTCAACAACACCAAATTAAACCAACTTTCCATCTCCTATATTCTCAACAACACCAAATTAAACCAACTTTCCATCTCCTATATTCTCAACAACACCAAATTAAACCAACTTTCCATCTCCTATATTCTCAACAACACCAAATTAAACCAACTTTCCATCTCCTATATTCTCAACAACACCAAATTAAACCAACTTTCCATCTCCTATATTCTCAACAACACCAAATTAAACCAACTTTCCATCTCCTATATTCTCAACAACACCAAATTAAACCAACTTTCCATCTCCTATAATCTCAACAACACCAAATTAAACCAACTTTCCATCTCCTATATTCTCAAGAACACCAAATTAAACCAACTTTCAATCGCCAATATTCTCAACAACACCAAATTAAACCAACTTTCAATCGCCTATATTCTCAACAATACCAAATTAAACCAACTTTCCATCGCCTATATTCTCAACAACACCGAATTAAACAAACTTTCCATCTCCTATATTCACAACAAAACCAAATTAAACCAACTTTCCATCTCCTATATTCTCAACAACACCAAATTAAACCAACTTCCCATCGCCTATATTCTCAACAACACCAAATTAAACCAAGTTTCTATTTCCTATATTCTCAATAACACCAATTTAAACCAACTTTCAATCGCCAATATTCTCAACAACACCAAATTAAACCAACTTTCCATCGCCTATATTCTCAACAACACCAAATTAAACCAACTTTCAATCGCCTATATTCTCAACAACACCAAATTAAACCAACATTCCATCTCCTATATTCTCAACAACACCAAATTAAACCAACTTTCCATCTCCTATATTCTCAACAACACCAAATTAAACCTACTTTCCATCTCCTATATTCTCAACAACAACAAATTAAACCAACTTTCCATCTCCTTTATTCTCAACAACACCAAATTAAACCAACTTTCCATCTCCTATATTCTCAACAACACCAAATTAAACCAACTTTCAATCGCCAATATTCTCAACAACACCAAATTAAACCAACTTTCCATCGCCTATATTCTCAACAACACCAAATTAAACCAACTTTCCATCTCCTATATTCTCAACAACACCAAATTAAACCAACTTTCCATCTCCTATATTCTCAACAACACCAAATTAAACCAACTTTCCATCTCCTATATTCTCAACAACACCAAATTAAACCAACTTTCCATCTCCTATATTCTCAACAACACCAAATTAAACCAACTTTCCATCTCCTATATTCTCAACAACACCAAATTAAACCAACTTTCCATCTCCTATATTCTCAACAACACCAAATTAAACCAACTTTCCATCTCCTATATTCTCAACAACACCAAATTAAACCAACTTTCCATCTCCTATATTCTCAACAACACCAAATTAAACCAACTTTCCATCTCCTATATTCTCAACAACACCAAATTAAACCAACTTTCCATCTCCTATATTCTCAACAACACCAAATTAAACCAACTTTCCATCTCCTATATTCTCAACAACACCAAATTAAACCAACTTTCCATCTCCTATATTCTCAACAACACCAAATTAAACCAACTTTCCATCTCCTATATTCTCAACAACACCAAATTAAACCAACTTTCCATCTCCTATATTCTCAACAACACCAAATTAAACCAACTTTCCATCTCCTATATTCTCAACAACACCAAATTAAACCAACTTTCCATCTCCTATATTCTCAACAACACCAAATTAAACCAACTTTCCATCTCCTATATTCTCAACAACACCAAATTAAACCAACTTTCCATCTCCTATATTCTCAACAACACCAAATTAAACCAACTTTCCATCTCCTATATTCTCAACAACACCAAATTAAACCAACTTTCCATCTCCTATATTCTCAACAACACCAAATTAAACCAACTTTCCATCTCCTATATTCTCAACAACACCAAATTAAACCAACTTTCCATCTCCTATATTCTCAACAACACCAAATTAAACCAACTTTCCATCTCCTATATTCTCAACAACACCAAATTAAACCAACTTTCCATCTCCTATATTCTCAACAACACCAAATTAAACCAACTTTCCATCACCTATATTCTCAACAACACCAAATTAAACCAACTTTCCATCTCCTATATTCTCAACAACACCAAATTAAACCAACTTTCAATCGCCAATATTCTCAACAACACCAAATTAAACCAACTTTCCATCGCCTATATTCTCAACAATACCAAATTAAACCAACTTTCCATCGCCTATATTCTCAACAACACCGAATTAAACCAACTTTCCATCTCCTATATTCACAACAAAACCAAATAAAACCAAGTTTCCATCTCCTATATTCTTAACAACACCAAATTAAACCATATTTCCATCACCTATATTCTCAACAACACCAAATTAAACCAACTTTCAATCTCCTATATTCTCAACAACACCAAATTAAACCAACTTCCCATCGCCTATATTCTCAACAACACCAAATTAAACCAAGTTTCTATTTCCTATATTCTCAATAACACCAATTTAAACCAACTTTCAATCGCCAATATTCTCAACAACACCAAATTAAACCAACTTTCCATCGCCTATATTCTCAACAACACCAAATTAAACCAACTTTCAATCGCCTATATTCTCAACAACACCAAATTAAACCAACATTCCATCTCCTATATTCTCAACAACACCAAATTAAACCAACTTTCCATCTCCTATATTCTCAACAACACCAAATTAAACCTACTTTCCATCTCCTATATTCTCAACAACAACAAATTAAACCAACTTTCCATCTCCTTTATTCTCAACAACACCAAATTAAACCAACTTTCCATCTCCTATATTCTCAACAACACCAAATTAAACCAACTTTCAATCGCCAATATTCTCAACAACACCAAATTAAACCAACTTTCCATCGCCTATATTCTCAACAA
>CAXITT010001162.1:128667-154707 GCA_964033795.1 Lymnaea stagnalis | reverse complement strand
GTGCTTCCTGTAGTACGTTAAAACAAGATGATGGTAGAAGTATGTATTGTTGTTGTGTCTTATTTGGCACATTAAAACAAGGTGGTGTCAGAGGTATTGTAGAAATTTGAGAAACCATCTCTGAACATAAAGGAGCTCCCGACACTATAGACTACCCAACCATTAGAGTCACTGAACATAAGGAAGCTCCCGACACTATAGACTACCCAACCATTAGAGTCACTGAACATAAGGAAGCTCCCGACACTATAGACTACCCAACCATTAAAGTCACTGAACTTAAGGAAGCTCCCGACACTATAGACTACCCAACCATTAGAGTCACTGAACTTAAGGAAGCTCCCGACACTATAGACTACCCAACCATTTGAGCCATTGAGTTTAGATTGGCGACTAATATATAAAGGAGGCAGGTAGTCATGCGCTGTGTCTACAAGTTAAAAGGCCAGGAATTTATTGTCATTTAGGTAGAAGATTCATAACATAACAGGACAATCTAAATAATATTATTTTGAAATTTTAATATTTCTTTTTTGTTCCACTTCTGTAATCTTGGTTTTGTAAAATTCAACTTTCGGAATTTGCAATGGAGATTACTTAAGTGTTTTACTCGTCTTTATTATGTTTTCCTATTTTCATCTGTCCTGTCAGCTGCGTAAGGATCATAGCCAAAATATTTTTGTCTTATTATCCTTGTTCTTTATTCAACTATTCACATAGATTGTTCTTTTATTTTCTCTTATTATTTTTTTTTTAATTGTTTAAAGCTAATAAATATTTTATAAGGGAAACATCGCTTTATTTCAACAGATGTTTTAGTCGATAACATTGAGGATTTTTGTAGCAAATTTGATTTTCCCTCTGTCACGGCAAATATATTTTATGCTTTTTAAAACCATTATTTTGAGTAAGTCCGCAAAATTGTTATTTACATTTTCTTTTTTTATGTACATTTTATTTAAATAAAAACTTTAATTTTGCATCTTTAAGAGCAGTTAATATAACATTAAATATGCTTGACCTGTGTTAATTGCGTGATTACCTGATGATTACAAGTGGACTATTATTACTTTAATGAAGCGGTAGTCCACTTGACCTCGATCCCTGCTTCTGGGGAAACAATACAAATAATTGTCAGTATGATGCAATCGATTTTTTTCAGAAATTCTTTACCAAACTATTATTTTAAATGTATAGATTAACTGGAGAATTCTCGATTTTGATGCTTTATTCTATAAATTTCCCCTGACCCTCTTATTTCTGTTCTCTTATCGATCTCCTTGCCCTTCAGGTCCCATCTCTTTCGTCATTCACCAAAAAGGACAACAGCCCGAACTCCCCTCCTATTTATTACTTGCTTAATAGCACGACCACGTTGCTAGGGTTGCTGACACCCATGTGGTCGCCTCATGGTATACCTTTCCCGCCCCCTTTCCGACTTCTATGATGGATTTTTTTTTTTAAAATAATTACCAGTATAACAATTCAAAGAAAAAAAACAACTAACTAATTAAAGGTCAAGAGGTAAATGCATTCAAGAACTGTAACAAGGTTATGTTATTGTTATATTAATAGTGCATTAACTTAACTTAAAGTTTGCTTTCCTGTTCTTCAAAATTGCAAACATTTCAATAACCTTATCAAAATCAATATCATTGACCTTCATCCATTATAATTGATAGGCCTGCCAGATAAAAAAGCTTTGACTGCCCCATGGTATATCGTAAATAGTTATTGATAAATCTTCATGTTGACAAGCTCTGCTCACACGAATCTGCAGACACACAGATCGTAAGAAACATATGAAGGCTTGGACAAAGTATTGGAAAAGATTCTAAAAAGTGTCATTCAGCTATAAATAAATAAAAAAAATCCGGGCCTTTTCGAAACCCGTTGTCCCATTCAACTATGAAATTCAAAACATCAAATATTATCCAAGTGACTTTCTCAAGTAGATAACCGAGTAAGCAAAGACATCATCTAAAAGACCGTATGCCGAAAGTCAATCGTGCTCAAATGTGGAGACGCGATCAGAGGCGCAGTGAGGGTGTTTGGAGTCCGGGGACAAGATTCGCGCCCGGGGACAAGATCCATTTTAAAGCGCCCGTTCTTTTTTTTTTTTTTTCAACTCTCAAACCCATTATTTGTATCAATAAAATAATATCAAAGAACATTGTGGCACCCCAACTAGCTGGCGCCCGGTGACATATGTCCCCACATGCCCACCCCTCAATACGCCTCTGGACGCGTTGCTAATAGGGAGGGGAGTCTGGTAAAATATTAATGTTTGAGAATTTCTGGGTCTCAATATATTGGTTTCAATATCCCTCTTTAATTTGCTATATGAAGGCATCTTGTCAGTGAAGAGTAGTTTAATAGTATCTCTATTTACCTTGGACTTTGCATGAAGGTGTGCGATAGTAAACAGTCTACCATCAGAACGTGTAAGGATGTACACTCCATCTACACCGATCCAGAAGGGAAATTAAAGAAGAATCAAGAAGAAAATGGAAAAGACCATTGTGATATTTGTATATAAAGTATCTCATTTAGCAGATATCGGGAATCTAAAAAAAAAATGTTTCCGTTAAATACAGAAAATAACAATTTTTTGAAGGGGGGGGGGTTAAAGGTGGGGCAACAAAATTTAAGAAACATGTGCCATGTGCCTTAAGTATCAATGCCAAGTTTCAGATAGGAAGTTTATTTGGTAGCGGGTCTAATAGCCGTCCAAAGATTGTGCCAGCCAAACATGAACAAAAGTGAATGTAATGTAACAAATAAAAAAATGTAATGCCATATATCAGACACATACACAGTGTTTAAAAAATTACAATATAACTCAATGTGCATCACAATTATTGAATTATCAATAGAATAAAGTCATTTTTATAGCTGAAAAATCCAAATGTTGCGTATTTTAACTGGAAGGACTATGATATACATCCTAAACACTACTCAATTACGTTATATCCCTTAAGTATGGATCGAATTCAAGTGAATAACATCTTGAAAATAGAATCTTATTACAACAGCAACATTGATTAAGCATAATTTACATTATTTAAACTTAACTTAAAAAATTAAAGTAAATGTTTTTACATATATAATACGCAAGATCATAATTAAATACCAATATAATATTGTAGTACAGGTTATTCTAATCTTTTTATTTTATTTTTTGAAAAAAAAACATTTATAACAAAAATGTATTAAAATGTCCAAATAAATCCAAAGTTATATTTAAAAAAAAAGGAAAACAAATGCGATTATTTCCCATGATTTATTATGTTGAACTTTTTTTTATCTTTTATGTTTATTTTTTTTTTAACTCTTTCTCAAATATTAATATTCATGACTCTTTATTTATTTTTATTTGTTCGTTAAACTCTTTTGTCAGCTGTCTGGGAATTGAGATCAGTGATTACATATTGAAAATTTTTCGTTTTTAAAATTTACTTAGTTTTACAAACACCATCTTAAAAACATTTTGTTAAGCAATTGTATACTGTTATTTGCAAATGTTGTCAGAGTAAAAATGTTTTGTTAATAAGAAAACATATTTTTAATTATCTAGCAAACACTCATTACTTCTAAGATTTTCATTTGTAACACAATTGGTGTAATTTAGTAAGCTATATTGATTGTTACTTTCTATGAAATATTAAGAACAATCTAATTTTAAAGTATCTTTTTAAAACTCACTAGAGTATCCAGATGAGTACACGTAATATACAAGTAAATTATCAACAATTAATTAGATTAATTTGGTTATACTATGGAGATACTGCTCAAAAGTAATTAATTATTTAAGCGGATAGTAAAAAAGAATTTGAATTTAACTCCAGTGGCGGAACTAGAGTCTGTGTCATCCGGTGTGGAAATTCATGGTGATATCCGGTGTAGTAAACTTGTGGTGTCGCCTGGTGTGGTAACACATGGATTCATCCGGTGTGGTAAATCATGGTGTCATCCGGTGTGGGGAATCGTGGTGTCAATCAGTGTAGTAAACTCGTGATTTCACCCGGTGTGTGTGGTAACTCATGGTGTCATCTGGTGCAGTAAACTCGTGGTGTCAACCGGTGTGGCAACTCATGGTGACATCCGGTGTGGTAACTCATGGTGTCCTCAGGTGTGGTAACTCATGGTGTCATCTGGTGCAGTAAAGTCACGGTGTCAACCGGTGTGGCAACTCATGGTGACATCCATTGTGGTAACTCATGGTGTCATCTGGCGTGGACACACGTGGTGTCATCGGGTGGGGTAGTTCACTGTGTCTACACATTCCCCTTTTCTCTCTGACTTCGGTGATGCATCTCTTATTGTTAAAATAAGTCCTCAGTATTAGAATGTCAAAAAAACAACAAAAAACTAACAACTTTATGGAAGTTAAGAAGATTAATTTATTTAAGGACTGTAACAAAGTTAAGTTATAGTTATTTTTTACATTAAAATGTCTTTAATTCAACTAGCGAGTACCCGCCATGCGAAGCAATGCCACTCTAAGAAAGAAGGTGTTTATATAATAGTTGCGTTGTTTAAAGAGCTTTTAAAGAAAGACATTTCTTCTTGTTTTTCCATCTGATACATACACGAATTAATAAGAAGTTTTTCCGACTCAAGAGCAGGCCACAAAGATCTGTCAATGGGAGAAGAATGGGTTTTCCAAAGTTAGTCTGCAAACTTGGTGCGATTGTCCCTGTGCCTTGTAGATGGTCATTGCAAACGCGTGTTGCACCATAAAGTGCAGACGTTTGAATTCAAATGGCATATCTATTGGAATCATTGGAATGCGTGACACCAGCGCATCAACTCCTTTACATTGTCAATTTACAATAGTAGCTTCAGTGGTATTTTTAATCACTTAAACTTGTTACCGTTTTAATGTAATGTTTGTTTCATTAAGGAATAATAGGCACGCTAATTTTTAGTGTTAAAACGTGCAATGGAATGCATGGCAAGTCAATTGAATGGATAATTGACAGCTTCGTGTTTATTCAATACAGTATCGATGGACTTATACGTTGTCGTTTCGCCTGGGATTTCATTTTGAATTCTTAAGTTAATGGCATTGACAGCGTTGTTTTTAGCTGCTAATATAGCACGTGCACTGAGCCACTGATGATTTTTTTGTAATTTTGTACGATATTTGGAAACAACTTTATATGTGAATTCTTCGGTGGTTCCTGTAATTTTACAGAAGCTTGTTGGCAGTGTAAAACATTGAATGGATTGATCAATTGCCATTTTCACATTCCCAATGTCCAACAATTGTTTTGCAAAACGTTCAGCGGATGGCTCATTGTGTAGTTCTACACGCATATTGGTCTTCAAAGTCAAGATTTGTACATGCCGCCATAAGACTGATGATTTAAGACATGCATTGTATTCATCAGGAGCTGTTGAGGCCACCATCCAATAGAGTTGATGCAATTCAAGATGATGCGATAGCGAGTGCAACTTTTTTTGTGTGATTGTATTGTTGTCAAAATAAATGAAAATTAGGAAAGTTTTTCCTGTGCTTCCTGGCGCATCTATGAAATATAGTTCACCGTTTTAAGTGGTAATTGATTGCATAATTTTGTCATACACTTTGAGATGTTCAGGAACCAATTTCGGAAAATTCATTCAAACAAATGTTCCTAATTCTTCGATATCAAAGTGCGTTTATCGTTACAAATCAAGATTGAAAAGCTTGTGTGCAGATCGATTCGGAGAAGTCATTCCCAACTCTACCAGTGCTTTGTTAGTCATTGCCAAACATATGTCCTCAATCGAAACCAATGCCGCAATATACAAGTTTGGTGTTCATTTAATGTCCAGATTTTGATTCGTTGCACGCAAACTATGTATGGTGTCCTCACTCATGTCGTTTTTGTATTTCTCCCAAAGATCAGTAAGATTGGATGTGACGGACGATGTCAACATGATTGCAAACAAAGTACGTATTTGCTTTGGTTGAGCAATATTCGATGCATCAAACACCAAAGAGTCCCAATGAGCATCGTTTTCCTAAAGTTTAATTCTTGGCAAGCTTCACGATAAGTGGCACACCCTTGACCCGTTTACTTTTCTTAGTTATTGGAAGGATGTTGGTCGACGTACGTTGATTAACAGTGTACACACGGACGAATATAAATTGAGGTGTTCTTCAAATTCTTTAACCTGATTGCGAAATTTTTTGCTTATGCATTCCATGTGTAATATGTTGGCACTTCAGGGTAAAGTAGCGTCTTTTCAAAAATATAATTCTGGCACAATGAGAAAAATGTAGTTAAAGTTGTTGACGGAGGTGACACTGCTCTTACACTTGTATTTTTTGTTGTGAAGTACAGGGACTTTCAGGTGCACTTGCAAATGAACAACTGTTTGATGGCGTTTATAATTGCTATTGCATGAATGGTATAGTAACGCATACGAGCCACACATTCCCTTTTATGTATATAGACTACACGAGATTTATAATATTTTTTTTAAAACAACTCTTGATTTCCCAAACGATTTTTTTCCATTATTATTCAATTGATTAAGCTGATTACCTTTAAAAAAAAAACATACAAGTGTATAAGATTTGTAGGGTCCAAGTGTTGGCTATGTGTTTAATATTGCAAGTGCACCTTGAAAAGACGCTACATCCCCACAAGACAACTACGTTCTTCCATTGACAGTAGAACCCTCTCAATCCCAAGAACCAAAACTAAGACCATCGGTGAACGCTCCTTCTGCTTCCATGGGCCCACGTTCTGGAACCAGCTCCCCTTCCATATCCATCATTGTGAAACCTCGTCCATTTTCAAAAAGTCCCTTAAAACTCATCTGTTTAGGTCCGCCTATGACCTCTGATGCACCCTCCTTGCCCTATCTCATTTTCTGTTTCGAGTTTATCCTGAAGTGTCAAAGTGTCAAAGTGTCCTCGTTTTATAGCCATTTTCATTGTTTCTATAGTATATTAGTTACTATCCTAAAGTCTCATTTTTATTTACTTAGTTTACATGTTTTAATAATTGTAAAGCGCTTAGAGCTTTATGGTAAGCGCTATATAAAAATGCCTAAATAAATAAATAATACAAGTGCAAAGGATTTGTAGGGCCCAAGTGTTGGCTATATGTTCCATACAAGTGTGCAGGGTCTGTAGGGCCCAACTGTTGGCTATGTGTTTAATACAAGTGCATAGTATTTGTAGGGCCCACGTGTTTGCTATGTGTTCCATACAGGTGTATAGGATTTGTAGGGCCCAAGTGTTGGCTATGTGTTCCATACAAATGTACAGGATTTGTAGGGCCCAAGTGTTGGCTATGTGTTCCATACAAGTGTACAGGATTTGTAGGGCCCAAGTGTTGGCTATGTGTTCAAGCGCACCTATTTATTTTCTTAATGTGCTTCTTTTCAGTTGCTCTCTTATATTATTTAAAATGTTGCCCATATCTTTATTCATGTATGCGCTATAATTGCATCTTGCGTTTTTCTCTTTTATAATTGTTCTGTGGACTGTAAGGATTTTAGGTCTAGAATAAGCGAAGACAAAAAGAATATCCTCAAGTTCGCCAGACTGA
The DNA here is from genome assembly GCA_964033795.1 of Lymnaea stagnalis. Taxonomy (NCBI): domain Eukaryota; kingdom Metazoa; phylum Mollusca; class Gastropoda; family Lymnaeidae; genus Lymnaea; species Lymnaea stagnalis. The sequence continues at coordinate 147,154 of CAXITT010001162.1, read as the reverse complement.
ATCTATTTGTTCATGTTGGGCTGGAGCTAGTAAGTTCCTAATTAAAGCTAAATTGAGCAATTATCACCAGACAATCTAAACATCCCCACTCAAATTTGTCTAAACGAAACACGGCTTCCAGTAACGCCAAAATGCCTCCCTTCATGTTCAATTAGCCCGACACTCTTCAGCACCCTCAAATTCTTCTTATCCCCCCCCCATACTAATAAATGTGGCAGTATGTTGTTGAATATATGCTTGGACTAAATGATTACCCACAGGCACGTCACAACAGCAGTGAATTAAGTTTTTTGTTTGGCATCAAGTACCATAATGCCTTGATCTAACAATTGAAAAATGTCTTCTCTTGATCAAATAGTCAAATAGAAACATTGTCTTCACATACACTTTTAAATGCAGCTCTTGATTGTGAAATAATCTAATATTTCCTTGAGAAGACTCCCAAGACCACACTCTTATATTCAAGACACAACAGTGTCCCCGATTTTGGCCCTTTTTCCAGAAAAAAAGTGGAGTTACATTTAGCGCTCCCTTGACTTCATTACTTAATACTGATAGTTACAACATCTTAGAGCGTAGTTAGTGTCTTGAACTTATGCCCAGCTCCAATTAACGAAACAAACATTTTACCATAAAATCTGCCGCTCCTTGTGGAGAAAATGTGACACTGGGCTGACACTCCACCCCCCAATATGTCCCCCACTTCACCTTTTAGCTACGCCTCAGGCCACTGTCACTGTTTCTAGGTTGACATGTAAAGAGTTGAAATATTTCTAACTTAAAAAATAGAAAAGTTGTTAAAATAGATTTCATCTATTGATTGCATTTTACAGGGAATTGGTGGACGCGCTTACAGCGTTGCATCCCCACAAATAAGGATCGAATTCTAGAGTACGGATGCCCTCCCGAATAAACATAATAGAGGCAATAATTAAAACTATATCATTAATTATATTTATATTTTTAAATAATTCTAATGTAAAACTGCACAAGAGAGGTGGAAAAAAAGTACCCCTTCTAGAGTCCAAAATATGCAATTTTGTTATAACATGTTAAGTAAAAATGAATTATTTCTTTAACAAATAAGTACAAAATAACAGTTATTTTTTTTATATAAAATCTTTTAATAAATACTAATAAATATTTTATAAAAGATACAAAATATATCTTTTATGTCTATTGGAAACAAAGTTGTTACACATTTACCCCTTATTTAAATCTTTATTTCTAAAATCTGGAAGCACACAATGATTTTGTCTGTTTAATAAAATGACTGTAACAACTTTAGTGGAAATTGATGTTATAAATGTAAAAGCAATTTGAGGAAAAGGGTTTTGTCTAAAGAGTGTGTTTTATTTTGTATTATAAAAGTTTTTAAGATGAAGTTAATCAAATTTGTTCAAGTAATCATCAACGTCAAATATATTAACTAACATTTAAAATAGTTTTTGCGGTACATTCCTACATAAATGGATACATCTTCAAGGAGTTCCCAGGGTACATATTCTAACCGTCAATCCTATTGTTGTAGACATAGAAGTGATCGTGACCTAAGTCTACACCTGTATAAAAGAGCATGTCATGACACGTCAGGGCTTTGACATTAGTAGACATAGAGGTGATCGTTACGTAAGTCTACAACTGTATAAAAGAACATGCCATGACACATTAGGCCTTTGACATTAGTAGACATAGAGGTGATTGTTACCTAAGTCTACAACTGTATAAAAGAACATGCCATGACACATCAGGCCTTTGACATTAGTAGACATAGAGGTGATTGTTACCTAAGTCTACAACTGTATAAAAGAACATGCCATGACACATCAGGCCTTTGACATTAGTAGACATAGAGGTGATTGTTACCTAAGTCTACAACTGTATAAAAGAACATGTCATGACACGTCAGGCCTTTGACATTAGTAGACATAGGGGTGATTGTTACCTAAGTCTACAACTGTATAAAAGAACATGTCATGACACGTCAGGCCTTTGACATTAGTAGACATAGAGGTGATTGTTACCTAAGTCTACAACTGTATAAAAGAACATGTCATGACACGTCAGGCCTTTGACATTAGTAGACATAGAGGTGATTGTTAACTAAGTCGACAACTGTATAAAAGAACATGCCATGACACATCAGGCCTTTGACATTAGTAGACATAGAGGTGATTGTTACCTAAGTCGACAACTGTATAAAAGAACATGTAATGACACATCAGGACTTTGAAATAATCTGCGATGCCATATCATTTAAATCACCGAGTTACTTCTCTATTAAATGGAAATTTTATTTCGTTATTACCGTATTCATATACCTTAACAAATTTACTTATAACACAAAGTATCTATAACTATATGTGTTCACTTCTGTGTTCAATAATTATCTTTACCATTGTCTTCTCAAGTATCCCACACGTTTGTAATGGAACAAACGTATAACAAGTCTTGTTAATTATTTATGTCTGCCTCAACTCGTTACTTGTATCTTTATATTTTTGTATCTCATTAAATCAACCTAAAATAAGACAGTAAACTATTTCTATCTGGTGACACTCGTTCCTCCCCAAAATTCTATCGATGACGCCTCCATTTCTAACGGTCAAAAAGAATGTAATTAAATTATTCAATTACGCTACGATAAGCTCACTCCTCAAGGCTTTCTAACGTGTGTCACAGATAATTCATTCATACTGAAATCATCTCAATTAAAATATTGTGTAAAAAATATTTGGTTCAAAAGTGTTTGGGACATGAGAATATTAAAATAGTTCATGGGCGTGAAATAAAAAAGTTTGCAGTGAGGGAAGAGGTGTAGCAAATATGGGGTTTCTTTTAAATGTGCGTTACTTGAGTTCAGGTTTTGTCAAGTAACTTTACTAGATGGTAAGATATTGTTATAAAATGTTTGATATGTTGTGACGTATTGCGCAATAAGTGATATGACGTATCATTAGTGTGTAGTGTTATCTTGAGAGTAATTGCAATTCAAGACCAGGACTAGCTAAAACATGATCTTAATATGTTTTTTGAGTGAGAGATGAGCAGGGACATGGAATTCCACCCTTCCAAGTGCCAGAAACTATCAGTCTCTAGAAGTTGTACTCCTCTACACAAACCAATGTACGTCCATATGGCTCTAGTATATGACCGTGCAGTTCGTATTGGTAGTGTAGAGGAGTACAACTGGCTCAGGGAAAGTGGCTCAAGTAGTTTCCTTCGTAAAGTATTTTGGGTGTTACATGTAACAATTAATACAGTTAGAATAATGTGCCAATGAATAATGAAATAAACACATATGAGCACACAAATACACAAAGAAAAAAACACGCCTCTTAAAGTGAATAATTTCTATCTGAATCTCTGTCCCTCCTTCCCTGCCTGTCAATCCCTTATATAGGTCACGTAAGCCCTGCCTTCCAGAAACATTTATGACGTGTTGTTTAAATATATCGGGTTAACGAGCACATTCGAGAAAATACCAGGAAGACAGTCTAACGTGTTTAATTGGTAAACACGGTTGTAAACAAAATACTTCAAACGAAAAGGCCATGCCACAACAGACCGCCAATGTCTGCTAGAGATCGCATTTAGGTCAAGTAAAATTCAAGCACGGAAAAAGTGTACTACATAACACCTCCCCTCTTAAAAGAAAAAACAAATCATTTTTCAAAAATTGATTTTTTTTCCATTAAAAATTGTGAAAGTACATTTCTTACTTTCAAAATATTAGACAAAAAGCTTCTTAACAGCTTATAAACATTAACATAAGTGAAAATTAATTTCTGGACAAAGTATCTGCAATGAGATTATCTTTGCCTTTGATATGTTTGATGTCTAAATTATAATCTTGTAAAAAATAGGCTCCATCTTAACAATCTTTGATTTTTGGAAACCATATTCAAAAATGTTAAAGGATTTTGATCAGTAAAAACAAGTAATGGATTTAAAGAACAACTGACATAAAAATCAAATTGTTGGAGAGCAAGGATTAAACCTAATCATTCTTTTCTACTGTGGAATAGTTTTTCTGATAAGAGTTTAATTTCTTTGAGAAATAAGAGACAGGATGATCTACATTGTGGTAATCTTTTTGAAAAATAACTGCACCAATGCCAACGTCATTGACATCTACAGCTAATTTAAACTGTTTGTTAAAGTCTGGTGCAATGAGAACAGGAGCATTAGCAAGTATATTTTTTAATGTTTTCGAATGCTTCCAAACAAGCATCTGACCAATGAAATTTTGCATTTCTCTTTAACTTATTACTTAAACGAGAAGAAATAACTGAGAATTTTTTGCAAAATTTTCTATAGTAACCAGCCATTCCCAAAAATCGCATTAACTGCTATCTAGCAGTGGGTGGTGGAAGTGATACAATAGCATTTATCTTTGCTTGAACAGGTTTTACATGTCCTTGACCCACTATGTGACCTTAATATTCCATATTTGCATGACAAAGATCACATTTATTTAACTGTACAGTTACATTTGCCTGCAGAAATTTTTTAAACAGAGATCTTAATTGGTTTACATGAGTTGAAAAATATTGACTGTGACTAATTACATCATCAATATAGGCGCTGCAATTTTCCTGGTCAGCAATAATATTATTGACTAGACGTTGGAATGTAGCTGGGGCATTTTTCATTCCAAAAGACATTACTTGATATTGTTATAAACCATCTGAAGTACAAAAAGCAGATATTTCTTTTGCTCTGTCAGATAGAGGAACCTGCCCATAACCTGATAGTAGGTCTATCTTTGTCACATATTTCTCATCACCTATTCGATCTATAACATCGTATATCCTTGGAATCAGAAAGGGATCAGTCTTTGTAAATGCATTCACTTTCCTGAAGTCAGTACAAAACCTGTAACTTTTGTCAGGCTTTGGGATTAAAATACATGGTGAACTCCAGTTGCTAGAGCTTGGTTCAATGATATCATTTTCAAGCATGTATTTTATTTCAGACCAGATTATTTCAAGATTTTCCGGATTGACCCTATAGGGATGTTGCTTGACCGGAACTGCTTTGCCAATGTCAACATCATGTAAAGCAATGTTGGTTTATTAGGCACATCATGGAAGAGTAAAACAAAATCTGCAATAAAATATTTAACAATATCCTTCACTGACAATGACACAAATTTTAGTTTCTTATCCAAGTTGGCCAGTATTTGTTAATTTTTAAGTTTGTAATTTCCAACTTTTTTCTAGGACACTATCAAAGGTTTCAATAACATTTTCTTTAAGTACTGAAGCTAAAGTTGAAATTGTGTTAACATTAGTTTCTGCGGATGGAAAATGATCATACACATTTTGTATCAACATATTCTTTCAACATATTAATGTGACATACCTGTTTCTGTCTTTTACGATCTGGTGTTAACACAATGCAATTTAAATCATTAATTTTACTCAAAACCATAAGGACCAAGATATCTCGCTTGTAGTGCCTGCCCTGGTATCGGCAAAAGCACAAGCACTTTGTCTCCTGAAGTAAACTGTCTGCATTTTGATTTTGTGTCGTACAAGTCTTTCATTTTAGATTGTGCATCTTATAAATGTCACTTAGCCAAATTAACGGCATTAAAAAGTTTAGTTTTAAAATTTCGGACATAGTCAAGAATTCCTTCCATGGGTCTCGATGACATCCACGTGTCTTTTAAAAGTTTAAGGGGACCGTGAACCATTTGGCCAAACACCAGTTCGAAGGGGCTGACTCCAAGTGATTCTTGAACTGCTTCTCTTGCTGCGAACAGTAGCATGTTGATTCCTTCATCGCAGTCTTTCTCTTGTTCTAGGCAGTTTGTTCTCATCATGTTCTTCAACGTCTAATGGAATCGCTCAAGTGCTACTTGTGACTTCGGATGATATGCACTCGATAAGCAGTGTTCTATGCCCAATTGGTTCATCAATTGTTTGAATAGTCCAGCCTTGAAGTTGGTTCCTTGATCAGATTGTACCGACTTTGTGTGACCAAATAATGTGAAAACTTCGTCAGGGCTTTGACGAGTCTTGATATTGCGAAGAGGAATCGCTTCTCGGAACCTTGTTGACGAACACATGATTGTCAGCAAGTATTGGTTACCTGATTTTGTTTTTGGCAGAGGTCCAACGCAGTCTATAATAATGCGACTGAAAGGTTCTTCGAATGCTGGAATGGGTTGAAGAGGAGCTGCTGGTATCATCTGTTTGGTTTCCCTACCACCTGACAAGTATGACATGATCAGCAGTAGTCAACCACATCTTTCTTGATTTTGGACCAAAAGAAGTGCGTCGTGATTTTGTGATATGTCTTCTTTACTCCCAAATGTCATGTGTAGGAACTACTATTTGATTAACTATCCTCTATTCTTCGTCAGCATTTGCATCTGGAGGTCGCCATTTTCTCATAAGTATGTCATCTTGAATGTAGTAGCATACAGAGAATCGGTCAGGTTCTTCTTGGATCAAAGCGTTCTCTCGAACTTTGACTATTTCTGGATCACTCTTCTGTTCTTCAATAAGTTGCATTCGCGTTGGAGTCTTGTAATTACTAGCCTCTTCATTTAGAGTGGAGAAAAACGTTTTTCACATGTTAATTTCAGGAATAATTTTATAGCTTTTTGTGAAATCTCTTTTGTGAAGATTTTGGAGCTCATGGCCCTTGTCACAGCACATGCTGGATACAATTCTTGATCTTCTTCCTGATATTCAGTTAAACAAGGTTCATGAGTAACGATGGGTTCGGCTTTTACCTTCCCACCCGCTAAGTCATTGCCTAGCAGCAACGAGATGCCGTCTAATGGTAATGTTTGTCAGAAAACAACAACCACCGGTCCTGAGATTAGGTCTGATTTCAGATTGATGCTATGTAAAGGTACATCAATGCATTCCAGCTCTACACCTCGTAACGGGATGTTGCTACCAGTAGCAGTAGATTCAGACAAGGGAAGTATACCCTCAAGTAGCAAGGACTGTGAAGCACCTGAATCTCGTAAAATTTTGATTTGTCGTAGTCTGGACAAATAACCTGGCAGTGATACGAATCATTCCGATATGAAAGGCATGAAGTCTTGTATGAAATCACTAGTTTCTGATGTAGAATTTTGGAACTTGGTAGGTAAACTCTTGTTGGAGTCTTGAGAACATTCGGCTAGGGTAGAGGAAGTAAAACTATGTGCTGTGTTATCAAAACTTTCACACAAATCCTCAGTAAGACGCCCTCTGGAGGTAGACCTCTTCTTGGAGCAAAAGGATCTTGGCGACAAGCTCATAAAACTCGCAGTCGAAAAAGGAACTTGGCTGGAGTCAATAAAACTAGCCTTATTGTTCATTTTGAAACTATTTGATGACTTGTAATAAACCTCCTTGAAGTTTGTATGGATATCTGGAGAGCAGAAACTCTTGATTTTTTGAAAATGTGTTTCCAGATGTATGACGAGACGTACAAGCTGAATCTTTGTGTGGTGTACCAGGATGTGTGGTATTCTCAGTTTTCCTCTTGAGTTTCCAGCAATCATCCATCGTATGTCCTTCTTTCTTACAGTAGGCGCATGTGTCTTTTGCACTTGTTTATTTTGTACCAGGCTTGTATGATTTTTGTGGAGGTTTGCTGTATGTTGATTTTTTTTTTCTTATTGTGCCTGTCATTTTTGGTGTCAGATGGATTCTTGGAAATTTGATGTGAGATAGTGAAGTCGTCGGGAAACACTGCTGCCGTCTGTGCGTCACCTTCGCCATTGTCTGCAATATGTATTCGCACCTCTGTACAAACACAATTCTTAAACTCTTCCATCTGAATGAGGTTCTTGAATTTCTTGAAGTTTGTCTCAGTGTTGGTTGCGTGTAGTCACTTGTTCAGGAGCCGTTCCTTTTCCCGAAGGAACTCAACATGAGCCTGGCCATCACGTTTCCACAGTTCCCTAAACTTTTTACGGTATGCTTCGGGGACACATTCAGAAGCCTTAAGTTTTAAGGATTTTAATAGCTTATAGTCCTCGCTCTGTTCCGCGTTTAACGAAATAAAGACTTCGGCTGCACTTCCGGTTAAGGCTGGTTGAAGTAAGGTAGACCACATATTTTCCGGAATGTTAAAATTTTGTGAAGTAATTTCAAACTTCGCAAAATATTGATCAACCTCCTTTTCTGCAAATTTTTGTATTACTTTTGCAAATTTAATTGCATCGCAACCCTGACTGGCTGGAGATGTGAGTCTATTTTCCATTGCTTATCATTTGTCCGTTATTTCCATTTGTTTTAATTTTATTTGTAGCTCATATTGCGCTTCTAGCTCCAGCTGTTTAAGCTCTCGTTCTTTTTTTCTCTGGGCATCTAGTTCCATTTGTTTGAGCTTTAGTTAAAGCTCCATACTAGGATCATGCGGTTTTGTGACTGATGCCAGTTCGTCTTCCGATAATACCTTTTTATCCACTAAGTGGACGATGATCATATCTCGTACGTTCTTTTTTACGGAGGAATGAGCTACATATATTCCTAGAGCTATGGCAGTGGAAAATATCTCCTTCCTAGGACATAACTTGTTCTATTACATAAACAAATTAACAGATTTATTTATTTTTTTCTTTCACGTAGAAATTTAAAAAAAAATATTTTAATCAACACAGAAAATTCTTTGGTCTTGTCAAAAAAACAAAAAAAACAACATAAATAAATATCGACTTCTCAGCTCACAACTCACCTTGGCACGACCAAATTCCTAAAAGACTGTATCCACTTTTACACACACAAAATTAAGTGATACACAGTGAAACAATCGCAAACAAAAAGATACACTCACAGTTGAAAACAAATAGATACACCCACATTCGCAAATAAAGAGAAACACAAACAATCGCAAACAGGAAGATACACCAACAGTCGCAAACAAAAAGATACAACATTAATCGCAAACAAAAAGATACACAAACAATCGCAAACAAAAAGATATACCCACAGTCGCAAAAAAAAGATACACCCACAGTCGAAAACCAAAAGATACACCAACAGTTGAAAACCAAAAGATACACCCACAGTTGCAAACAAAAAGATACACTCACTGTCACAAACAAAAAGATTTACACACAGTCGCAAACAAAAAGATACACCCAGAATAACAAACAATACGATACACCAAAACTCGCAATCAAAAAGACACACCCCCAGTCGCAAAACAAATGATACACCCACAGTTGCAAACAAAAACAAACCCCAACAGTTGCAAACAAAAAGATACACTCACAGTCGCAAACAAAAAGATACGTCCAGAGTCACAAACAAAAAGATACACCCACAGTCGAAAAAAAATGATACACCCACAGGCGCAAACAAAAGGATAAACCCACAGTCGCAGACAAAAAGATACACCCACAGTCGCAAACAAAAAGATAAACAAACAATCGAAAACAAAAAGATACACCCACAGTCGCAAACAAAAATATACACCCAAAATCGCAAACCAAAAGATACACCCACAGATGAAAACCAAAAGATACATCCACAGTCACAAACAAAAAGATACTCCAACAGTCACAAATAAAAAGATACACCAATTGTCAAAAACAAAAAAGATACCCACACTGTCACAAACAAAATGATATAACTACAGTCGCAAAAAAAATGATACACCCACAGTCGCAAACAAAAAGATACACCCACAGCCGCAAACAAAAAGATACTCCACACTGTCGCAAATAAAAAGATACACTTACAGTCGCAAACAAAAAGATTTACACATAGTCGCAAACAAAAAGATACACCCAGAATAACAAACAATGCGATACACCAAAACTCGCAATCAAAAAGATACACTCCCAATCGCAAAACAAATGATACACCCACAGTCGCAAACAAAAACAAACCCCCACAGTTGCAAACAAAAAGATACACTCACAAACGCAAACAAAAAGATAAGTCCAGAGTCACACACAAAAAGATACACCCACAGTCGAAAAAAATGATACACCCACAGGCGCAAACAAAAGGATAAACCCACAGTCGCAGACAAAAACATACACCCACAGTCGCAAACAAAAAGATAAACAAACAATCGAAAACAAAAAGATACACCCACCGTCGCAAACAAAAAGATACACCCACAGATGAAAACCAAAAGATACACCCACAGTCACAAACAAAAAGATACACCCACAGTCACAAACAAAAAGATACTCCAACAGTCACAAATAAAAAGATACACCAATTGTCAAAAACAAAAAGATACCCACACTGTCACAAACAAAAAGTTATAACTACAATCGCAAAAAAAATGATACACCCAAAGTCGCAAACAAAAAGATACACCCACAGCCGCAAACAAAAAGATACTCCACACTGTCGCAAATAAAAAGATACTCTTACAGTCGCACACAAAAAGATATACCCACAGTTACAAACAAAAAAATACACCCACTGTTGGAATCAAAAAGGTACACCCGAGTCGCAAACAAAAAGATACACCCACAGTCGCAAACAATAAGATTTACCCACAGTCGCAAACAAAAAGATACATCCCCAGTCACAAACCAAAAGATACACCCATAGTCGCAAACAAAAAGATACACCAACTGTCACAAACAAAAACATACCCCCACAGTCGCAAACAAAAAGATACATCCCCAGTCACAAACCAAAAGATACACCCACAGTCACAAACAAAAACATACGCCCACAGTCGCAAACAAAAAGATATACTAACAGTCGCAAACAAAAGATACACCCACAGTCGCAAACAGAAAGATACAACCACAGTCGCAAACAAAAAGATACACCCAAAATCGGATCAAAAAAAAGATATACCAACTTTCTCAAACAAAGAGATACACACACAGTCGCAAACAGAAAGATACACCATTAATCGCAAACAAAAAGATACACAAACAATCGCAAACAAAAAGATACACCCACAGTCGCAAAAAAAAGATACACCCACAGTCGCAAACCAAAAGATACACCAACAGTTGAAAACCAAAAGATACACCCACAGTTGCAAACAAAAAGATACACCCACTGTCGCAAACAAAAAGATTTACACACAGTCGCAAACAAAAAGATACACCCAGAATAACAAACAATACGATACACCAAAACTCGCAATCAAAAAGATACACCCCCAATCGCAAAACAAATGATACACCCACAGTCGCAAACAAAAACAAACCCCAACAGTTGCAAACAAAAAGATACACTCACAGTCGCAAACAAAAAGATACGTCCAGAGTCACAATGTTTTTCTATGTGGGTGTCAGCTTTTTTTTACTATGTGGGTGTCGCGCAAACAAAAGGATAAACCCACAGTCGCAGACAAAAAGATACACCCACAGTCGCAAACAAAAAGATAAACAAACAATCGAAAACAAAAAGATACACCCACAGTCGCAAACAAAAATATACACCCAAAATCGCAAACCAAAAGATACACCCACAGATGAAAACCAAAAGATACATCCACAGTCACAAACAAAAAGATACTCCAACAGTCACAAATAAAAAGATACACCAATTGTCAAAAACAAAAAAGATACCCACACTGTCACAAACAAAATGATATAACTACAGTCGCAAAAAAAATGATACACCCACAGTCGCAAACAAAAAGATACACCCACAGCCGCAAACAAAAAGATACTCCACACTGTCGCAAATAAAAAGATACACTTACAGTCGCAAACAAAAAGATTTACACACAGTCGCAAACAAAAAGATACACCCAGAATAAGAAATAATACAATACACCAAAACTCGCAATCAAAAAGATACACCCCCAATCGCAAAACAAATGATACACCCACAGTCGCAAACAAAAACAAACCCCCACAGTTGCAAACAAAAAGATACACTCACAGTCGCAAACAAAAAGATACGTCCAGAGTCACACACAAAAAGATACACCCACAGTCGAAAAAAATTGATACACCCACAGGCGCAAACAAAAGGATAAACCCACAGTCGCAGACAAAATGATACACCCACAGTCGCAAACAAAAAGATAAACAAACAATCGAAAAAAAAAGATACACCCACCGTCGCAAACAAAAAGATACACCCACAGATGAAAACCAAAAGATACACCCACAGTCACAAACAAAAAGATACACCCACAGTCACAAACAAAAAGATACTCCAACAGTCACAAATAAAAAGATACACCAATTGTCAAAAACAAAAAGATACCCACACTGTCACAAACAAAAAGTTATAACTACAATCGCAAAAAAAATGATACACCCAAAGTCGCAAACAAAAAGATACACCCACAGCCGCAAACAAAAAGATACTCCACACTGTCGCAAATAAAAAGATACTCTTACAGTCGCACACAAAAAGATATACCCACAGTTGCAAACAAAAAAATACACCCACTGTTGGAATCAAAAAGGTACACCCGAGTCGCAAACAAAAAGATACACCCACAGTCGCAAACAATAAGATTTACCCACAGTCACAAAGAAAAAGATACATCCCCAGTCACAAACCAAAACATACACCCGCAGTCGCAAACAAAAAGATATACTAACAGTCGCAAACAAAAGATACACCAACTGTCACAAACAAAAACATACCCCCACAGTCGCAAACAAAAAGATACATCCCCAGTCACAAACAAAAAGATACATCCCCAGTCACAAACAAAAACATACCCCACAGTCGCAAACAAAAAGATATACTAACAGTCGCAAACAAAAAGATACACCAACTGTCACAAACAAAAACATACCCCCACAGTCGCAAACAAAAAGATACATCCCCAGTCACAAACAAAAAGATACATCCCCAGTCACAAACAAAAACATACACCCGCAGTCGCAAACAAAAAGATATACTAACAGTCGCAAACAAAAAGATACACCAACTGTCACAAACAAAAACATACCCCCACAGTCGCAAACAAAAAGATACATCCCCAGTCACAAACAAAAAGATACATCCCCAGTCACAAACAAAAACATACCCCCACAGTCGCAAACAAAAAGATATACTAACAGTCGCAAACAAAAGATACACCCACAGTCGCAAACAGAAAGATACAACAACAGTCGCAAACAAAAATATACACCCAAAATCGCAACAAAAAAAAGATATACCCACTTTCTCAAACAAAGAGATACACACACAGTCGCAAACAAAAAGATACACCATTAATCGCAAACAAAAAGATACACAAACAATCGCAAACAAAAAGATACACCCACAGTCGCAAAAAAAAGATACACCCACAGTCACAAACCAAATGATACACCAACAGTTGAAAACCAAAAGATACACCCACAGTTGCAAACAAAAAGATACACCCACTGTCGCAAACAAAAAGATTTACACACAGTCGCAAACAAAAAGATACACCCAGAATAACAAACAATACGATACACCAAAACTCGCAATCAAAAAGATACACCCCCAATCGCAAAACAAATGATACACCCACAGTCGCAAACAAAAACAAACCCCAACAGTTGCAAACAAAAAGATACACTCACAGTCGCAAACAAAAAGATACGTCCAGAGTCACAAACAAAAAGATACACCCACAGTCGAAAAAAAATGATACACCCACAGGCGCAAACAAAAGGATAAACCCACAGTCGCAGACAAAAAGATACACCCACAGTCGCAAACAAAAAGATAAACAAACAATCGAAAACAAAAAGATACACCCACAGTCTCAAACAAAAAGATACACCTACAGTCGCAAACCAAAAGATACACCCACAGATGAAAACCAAAAGATACACCCACAGTCACAAACAAAAAGATACACCCACAGTCACAAACAAAAAGATACTCCAACAGTCACAAATAAAAAGATACACCAATTGTCAAAAACAAAAAAGATACCCACACTGTCACAAACAAAAAGATATAACTACAGTCGCAAAAAAAATGATACACCCACAGTCGCAAACAAAAAGATGCAAACAAAAAGATTTACACACAGTCGCAAACAAAAAGATACACCCAGAATAACAAACAATACGATACACCAAAACTCGCAATCAAAAAGATACACCCCAATCGCAAAACAAATGATACACCCACAGTCGCAAACAAAAACAAACCCCACACAGTTGCAAACAAAAAGATACACTCACAGTCGCAAACAAAAAGATACGTCCAGAGTCACACACAAAAAGATACACCCACAGTCGAAAAAAAATGATACACCCACAGGCGCAAACAAAAGGATAAACCCACAGTCGCAGACAAAAAGATACACCCACAGTCGCAAACAAAAAGATAAACAAACAATCGAAAACAAAAAGATACACCCACAGTCTCAAACAAAAAGATACACCTACAGTCGCAAACCAAAAGATACACCCACAGATGAAAACCAAAAGATACACCCACAGTCACAAACAAAAAGATACACCCACAGTCACAAACAAAAAGATACTCCAACAGTCACAAATAAAAAGATACACCAATTGTCAAAAAAAAAAAGATACCCACACTGTCACAAACAAAAAGATATAACTACAGTCGCAAAAAAAATGATACACCCACAGTCGCACACAAAAAGATATACCCACAGTTGCAAACAAAAAAATACACCCACTGTTGGAATCAAAAAGGTACACCCGAGTCGCAAACAAAAAGATACACCCACAGTCGCAAACAATAAGATTTACCCACAGTCACAAAGAAAAAGATACACCCACAGTCGCAAACAAAAAGATACATCCCCAGTCACAAACCAAAAGATACACCCACATTTGCAAACAAAAAGATACATCCACAGCCGGAAACAAAAAGATACACCGAAAATACCAATAAAAAAGATACACCCACAATCTCAAACAAAAAGATACAACAACAGTCGCAAAAAAAAAGATACACCCAAAATCGCAAAAAAAAAATATACCCACATTCTCAAACAAAAAGATACACACACAGTCGCAAACAAAAGATACACCAACTGTTTCAAACAAAAAGATACACCAACTGTTTCAAACAAAAAGATAAACCCGCAGTCGCAAACAAAAAGATACACCAACAGTCGCAAACAAAAACATACCCCCACAGTTGCAAACAATAAGATACACCCACAGTCGCAAACAAAAAGAAACACCCACATTCGCAAACAAAAAGATACACCAACAGTCGCAAACAAAAATATACATCCAAAGTCGCAATAAAAATCATACACGCACAGGCGCAATCAAAAAGATACACAAACAGTCGCAAACCAAATAGATACGCCAATAGTCGCAATAAAAATGATACACTCACAGGCGCAAATAAAAAACATACACCCATAGTCGCAAACAAAATGATACACCCACAGTCGCAATCAAAAAGATACACCCACAGTCGCAAACAAAAAGATACACACACAGTCGCAAACAAAAAGATATACCCACAGTCGCAAAAACAATGATGCACACACAGTCGCAAACAAAAAGATACACCAACAATCGCAAACAAAAATATACACCCACAATCGCAAACAAAGAGATACACCCACTGTCACAAACAAAAAGATACACACACAGTCGCAAACAAAAAGATACACCCACAACCGCAAACAAAATGATACACCAACAGTCGCAAACAAAGAGATACACCCACTGTCGCAAACAAAAAGATACACCCACAGTCATAGACAAAAAGATATACCCACAGTCGCAAACAAAAAGATACACCCACTGTCGCAACAAAAAGATACACCCAGAGTCGCAAACAAAAAGATACACCCACAGGCGCAAAAAAAAGATACACCGACAGTCACAAACAAAAAGATACACCCACAGTTGCAAACAAAAAGATACCCCCAACTGTCGCAAATAAAAAGATATACCCACAGCCGCAAACAAAAAGATATACCCATATTTGCAAACAAAAAGATACACCCACTGTCGGAAACAAAAAGATACAACCACAATCGCAAAAAAAAGATACACCCACAGCCGCAAAAAAAAAGACACACCGAAAATAACTAACAAAAAGATACACCCACAGTCTCAAACAAAGCGATACACCGCAGTCGAAAAACAAGAAGATACACACTCAGTCACAAACACAGTCGCAAACAAAAAGTTACACCCACAGTCGCAAAAAAAGAGATACACCCACAGTCGCAAACAAAAAGATACAGAAACAGTATCAAGCAAAAAGATACACCCATAGTCGCAAACAAAAAGATACACCCACAGTCACAAACAAAAAGATACACCAACAGTCGCAAACAAAAAGATACACCAACAGTCCCAAAAAAAGATACATCCACTTTCACAAACAAAAACATACAACAACAGTCGCAAACAAAAAGATACACCCACTGTCGCGAATAAAAAGATACACCCACAGTCGTAAATAAAAAGATACACCTACACTCGCAAACAAAAAGATACACCCACAATCACAAACAAAAAGATACTACCACAATCGCAAAAAAAGATACACCCACAGTCGCAAACCAAAAGATACACAAACAGTCGCAAAAAAAAGATACAACCACTGTCGCAAACAAAAATATACACAAACAGTCGCAAAAAAAAAGATACACCCACTGTCAAAAACAAAAAGATACACAAACAGTCGCAAAAAAAAAGATACACCCACAGTCGCAAACAAAAAGATACACAAACAGTAACAAAAAAAAAAGATACACCCACTGTCGCAAACAAAAAGATACACCCATTGTCATAAACAAAATGATACACCCACAGTCGCAAACAAAAAGATACACAAACAGTCGCAAAAAAAAAGAAACACCCACAGTCGCAATCAAAAAGATACACCAACAGTCACAAAGACAAAGATACACCCACAGTCTCAAAAAAAATGATACACCCACAGGCGCAAACAAAAAGATACACCCACGGTTGCAAACAAAAAGATACAATCCACAGTCGCATCAAAAAGATACACCCACAGTCACACACAAAAAGATACACCCACAGTCGGAACAAAAAGATGCACCTATAGTCGCAAACAAAAAGATACACCCACATTTGCAATCAAAAAGATACACCCACAATCGCAAACAAAAAGATACACCCACAGTCACAAACAAAAAGATACACCCACAGTCGCAAACAAAAAGATACACACACAGTCGCAAACAAAAAGATACACACACAGTCACAAACAAAAAGATACACCCACAGTCGCAAACAAAAAGATACAGAATACGATTGAAAGATCGACTCTGATGTGATAGAATGTAAATGAGAGAGAGAAATTGAGAGATATGAATCTAGAGAGAGATATAGTGATACAGATAATATACATATTCAGGAAGAGGTAGAGATAGAGAAAGCCGGATAGAGATATAGAGATTGATATGGAAAGACTAACAGACAGACAGATATGTAGATTGATAGAGAGAGAAAATGAGAGATGGATGGATAGATATAGAAATGTTCCAGCAGTTTGGAGAACAGCGCAATCTGCAAGAAAGTGGAGAATTCCGACCCTGCCAACTATCGTCCGATATCCCTCACCAGCGTGGTCTGCAAAATGTTGGATCATATAATCGTAAGCACAGTCATGATAGCATCTTGAAGCTAACTATATAAATGAGTGTCAACATTGTTACCGAATCCATAGATCATGTGAGACCCAGCTCCTTGAATTTGTAGAAGACTTGATGACCAATCTGGAGAACCACAAGCAGACTGACATGCTGTTGATGCTCTCCGCAAAGGCGTTTGACCATGCAAAAAAATAGTTTGCTCCTAAACGAACTCCACAGATATGGGATCCAAGGCCCAACTGAAACCTGGATCTTTAGCTTCCTCAGCCACCGAATCCAAGCAGTGGTGGTGGACTGTACAAGCTCATCCTTTGCCGATGTGAAGTCAGGGTTGCCCAAGGAATCAGTGCTAGGCCCCTGTTTGTTCCTAGCATACAATAATGACCTACCCGAGAAACTGACATGCCAAGCTAGACTGTTCGCAGGTAGGCATAAAGATTCCGACTTTTTAAAATGTATTTAAGTTGGTAGCCATACATAGTTTAAAACTATATAAAAAGGTAGCCATGAAGATACCAAGTATTTGAAAACTATATGAGTAGGTAGCCATGAATATCACGACTAGTTGAAAGCTCTATAAGTAGGTTTCCATAAGGTTCCAAACTTGTTAAAAAATATAGTTTGATGAGCAAATAGGTGTCAAACTGAAAATTCTTTACATATCTCACAAACATATTTTATTTACAAAGAGATAAATTTAAGATGTCTACCCACTACTGTTGTTTTTAAATAGATATATGGCTACAAACTTATATAGTGATTGATACGATAGGTCCTGTATAAGTTCCTACTTAAATAGTTCTCAAAAAGACATGTTCCATGTTGCTATCTACTTACATAATGTTTGCTAATATTTCATTTCCCGTTTGGCCAACCTACTTAAAATTAGTTTAAAGTTAGTTTAGTTTATAATAGTTTGGTTTAGATCTTTTTTGTTTATTTAAGTTAAGATTATGTTAGTTTCATATTGGTTAAGTTGAGACTATTTCAGCTCAGGTTGAATAATAATACGTGACTTCAC
>CAXITT010001162.1:110308-121156 GCA_964033795.1 Lymnaea stagnalis | reverse complement strand
TTTTTTTATATTTTAATGTTTGTTTTAATTGATAAAAAATAAGCTTTTTACATGCAAACATACACGTGTTGACTAAACAAAAAATTTAAATCATTTACTGAAATAAAATATTTAAATTGTAGTCTTTTAAATTATAATTATATAGTGTGTGATATATTAAGCGGTTCCAGGAAAATTGATCGAAAAAGATTTTTCGGAAAAATGATCGAAGGAAATTATAAGGGAGTTTGGATCTATTGGAAGTTTGGTCGAACGGATTTTTGATCGAAAGGAAATTTAATCAAATGGAAGTTTGATCAACCAAACATTTGTTAGGAAGAAAGTTTGGTCGTATAATTTTTTTTTATCACCTTCCATTAAGAAAGTTTTTGGAATAATACCTATTTCGGAACCATATTTAGTTTTATCCTTCACTTTGTTTTAATGTTTAAAAAAAACAAATTTGTTAAGTCTAAGCCTAGCCTGTGAGAAATGGGCAGATCTGTTGGAACGGACGCTTGTGAGAAATGGGCAGATCTGTTGCAAGAGACTCATGTGAGAAATGGGCAGATCTGTTGGAAGGGACACGTGTGAGAAATGTGCAGATCTATTTCGACGGAACCGTGTGATAAATGCAAGATCTGTTAGGACGCATATGTGTGAAAAATGTGCAGATTTGTTCGAAGGGACGCGTGAAACTGAAATATACAAAACAGTAGCAAGTACTTGTTTAATTATTGATAAATACACGTTTTAATTAAACATATAACGACCAACACTAATTTCTTTTCAAAAATTTCCTTTCTCAATTATTGTAAAGTTTTAAATAAAGTATCTAGAATATCGGAAAATTAACCTCACAATACATTAGAATTGCGAAAACAAAAAAAAAAAAAAAAAAAAAAAAAAAAAAAAAAAAAAAAAAAAAAAAAAAATAAAAAAAAAAAAAATTAAAATTCAAGTCCATTCATATAAGTGCTAAGCTTGAGTTTCAATGTTGAATTGCAACTGCAAGTATAGTAGTCATGAAATTCAAAATAAAAAAAAATCAGTTTACTGAATATTAAGAAATGCATACTCCATATAAACTACAATTTCACCTTTTTAAAGCAAACATTAATACATATTAAATGTCTTTTGTAAACAACTCATGCCTTTTAAAAATTGTTATGTAATTCATATACGATTAAACAAATTAACAGTTTTCAAAACCCATTAATTAAAATGTATATACCTTTTATTAACATTTTTTTGTCTTTATGACTCTGGTTAATTTAGAAACGTTTAGATAAGCAAATTATTATAAGAATTGTTTTTTTTTTACATTTGCGTTCAGCATATCCAATAATATTTGCAGTGCTATTTGGTAATGGAATCATTTTGAAATAGATATTTTTGTTTATATTCATTTATTAATTAAGTAACTATCACACAAAATAATGTAAATATAAAAATAAAAACAACTTCACTAATTTTGGTATATAATATATTTTTGCCCAACACAAATAGGTCAATGTCAATAACGTTTCTGTTTATCCACCCCCGCAGCCTGCAAATCAAGATAATGATTAAGGAAAAATCCCCATGACTGCTATAAACCAATGAAATTATTAAAAGCACCCTGCAGTCATTGGGGTGATACGGGCTCAAACGATGGTTCTAACGTTAAGTGAGAACTACATTTTTTTGTAAAGCTGTGATCTCTTCCGTTGATCCCCAATTAAGTGTAGGATGCTTCAAAACTAAATTCACACATGTGATAAAATGCATTTTGTATTTTGTTTTAATCAAAAGTTTTTTCTGGCTACTATCACAATTTATATGACGAGAATAAAATGGAGCAAAAAAGTACTTTCAAGTGATGCACAACTGGAGACAATTTAATTTACGTCCTGCGGCTGCGAATTTAAGATGTTTTTGATTATTATTAGAGCTAATTTTTGTCCCTCCGCACCAGAAATTTTTAAATATAACTTCCAAATTGTCTGAAATAAAAAAAAAATTCAAAAATGAGCGAAAATGCACCCTTGCAATTTGAGTTTGTCCGACTGTCTATAACACCCTCAAATTCTGCACCACTTCCCTGATTCTTACAGCATGGGCTTGATTATAACCTTAAGCCAAATGATTATTCTGGGGCACGCAACAAACGAAGTGAATTTAATTTATGTTTGGACCTGGGTGCGATAATGCCTTCTACGATAACTTTAAAAAAATGTACCCGTTCAATCTTGATTATAACCTTAAGCCAAATGATTATTCTGGGGCACGCAACAAACGAAGTGAATTTAATTTATGTTTGGACCTGGGTGCGATAATGCCTTCTACGATAACTTTAAAAAAATGTACCCGTTCAAGAAGTATAGTAGACATATTAAATTCAAGTGTAATAAAATATACATCCCTTGATTTTGAAATAATCAAACTAATTTCTAGGATTCAGGCTCCCCAGTCTCGACTACCGATAACGTTTCATCGTCGCCCTCAATTTGCACCCTACTTCCCGATAAAGATGATCGTGAAATTTGGTATAGATCGATACACTGCCTAATTGCTTAGCTACTATCATTCACGCTAGTGGTTGCAAAATATTTTTGGCGCTTTCCCTTTTACGATACAAGCTATGCATTTGTCCGAAAATGCCACATCTGCATTTTTAAGAAAAGGTGACATCTTGGGGGATCAACCCATAAGCCCTATTCTGAAGCCAATTGCAATGACGTTAATATAAGGCCCATTAGCAAACCATTTAACACTATTAAGGCGCTACTTTCTTCTTCTCCCCAGCTAGGTTGGCGCCCAGGGATATATGTCCATCTTCAGCCACTTATTTGCACCTTCGACACTGGTATCGCCCTCCTCCGACCAGAGAAGGATGTCCGAAAAAATAACACCGTGTACTTTATTGTTAGGCGAGGTTGTAAGAATTCCTTTCATGATGCATCATTTAATATGGTGTATGATGTCCCTGGATGTAGGGACCGATTTCAGGTGAACTACATCTTAAAATAAGATGTAGTAATCCACGTTTAAAGGCACTAGTCAGACAGCAAAGGCACTGGTTAAGCATATTTTATAACATATAAACCTATATTTAAATTATAAAAATAAAGTGCTACCTTTATAAAACAAATGACAAACAAACAAAATATGTTAAAAAATTTCAAGTATTTAAGAACAAGTGTTTGATTTAATTATTTATTATAAAAGTCTTTGTAACAACGCAAAATAAAATGTCTCATACAATTCCTTTTAAGTGTCCACAATAATAATTTAGGAAGTAACATTAATTGTTTCCCTTGAAAAAAAATATTTGTAATAAACGTTCCCAAATAGTGCGATACGGTAGGTGGAAGCTTGAATTAAGAACCAGGACAAAAAGCCAAGAACTTTTTGCCTAAGAGCCTTTCTTAGCAGTCAGGAGAGATGAAAATACGACAAGAAATAGAGACAAGTTAATTTCTTAAGTAATCACTATTGTTATTAGCGGAAGTTGGATTTCCCGTAAACATAATTATAAGAAGTGAACTAATTTATAAAGTGTTATTGTTAAAACAAAATATTTTTTTTAAAAAAAGTTATTTTTTCTACTCTCTGCCAATTTTTCTATCAGGCATCTCTCCATCAAACCCAGGAATGTCAGACACAATAACGTCCAGCATAGTAACTTCTGGGAAACACATGACTTAAACTACAGTTAAACAAGGTTGGTCATCATAACCAAGGAATGTCAGCCAAAAGGATGTCCAAACACAGCAATGCCTGGAAGCACATAAATTAAAGTACATAAAATCATACATAATACTTTTAAAATAATACATTTTAGGGGTATGAGATAATTATTTTACAAAAAATAATTTATTTAATAAGTATACAGTAAATGCAACTAATATGCATGAAATCATACATAATACATTTAAAAAAAAAAAAATAATACGTTCAATACTTCATTAGTCACAATTTTAGTCACAATTAGTAGTATTAGTGGCTTATTTAGTATTTTGCCAAGAGTTGTTTTTCCCCATGCTAAATTAGCATAGACGCAAACGATATAAAAATACTCAGTCGTGATCATCATTACTGCTTTAAACATATCAAGTCCATAGTGGTAAAATTAATTATGTCAAAAACTACAGATTTTGAGATAAACAAGTTGAAATTTTCTTTTCGTCTATAAAATATAAAGACATTTTTTTTTTGTATTGCTTAATTAAAGACCTCGGTACATTCAAATGTGTTAAAATGTATGCATTATACTTGGTTAAATCGAATTTTCTGAGATTTCAGTTTTAATTGATTTTGACAAAAAATTTGCCTCATGTACGTTTAGCTCTGGGGTCTAATATTGAGGTCTTTTAACGAAAATATAAACCACACAGTAATCTTAAATGACGTGGTCTCTAATGCATTCCCAGCCTGAAGCAGAGTTTAAACTATTTTCTTCTCGATTCCTCTTTAATTTTCCTCCAGGGATGGTATAGACGGAATGTGCTTCATTACAATTTCTTGTGGTAGACTGTTTAATATCGCACACCTCCATGCAAAGTCCAAGGTAAATAGTAGGCAACTAAAATATGAAATATTTTCACAGACAAAGGTGCCTTAACAAATGTAACAGAAGACTGACATTTGAACAAACTATATATTGAGAACGATGAAGAAGGATATTTTTGTTTCTTCATTTGTGTCGCCATAGTGGACCAAGGACTAAGGGGAATGATGATGATATAGAGACCCAGATATACATTAATATTTTTTCCTAATTCTTCACTAGCACCATCTCATTGGATTCAGATTGACATTCAGCACAAGGTCATTTACATGATGCCCATGCTTATACAGTAATCTATTTGGGGAAAGTCATTTGGTCAGTTTTTTAATTTCATAGCTGAATGGGATGAAATGATTTGGACTGGTCAGTATATAGTTTTTGAAATGCATAGGTGAATGAAACTCTTTAGAATCTCTTCCATTTCTCTCGCTAAGTCTTCAAATGTTTCTTACGATAGGTGTGTCTGTGACTTCATGTGATTGGAGTTTTTGTTAATAAAAGACTTATCAAGAACCATTTACACAATGGGACTATTTACGATACGCAATGAGTCAGTCAAGGCTTTCCGATCTGGCTCTGACATTATTTTAACGGTTTACAGTCAAGGATATTGATTGTGATACAGTCAATGCTTCATTGGCAGTTTTGGAGAACAGGTAAATCAAATTTTAAGTAAAAATGTGAAAATCAATTTTGAACTGTCTCTACCTCTAACAAGATTATTTTAAATATATGCACAATCTAATATAGCTTAATGAACCAGTCACCTGTTTATTTTATGACAATCTAATCGTTTTATTTAAATAAAATAGATTTTCGTTTTATTGCACTAATTTTCACGTTGGGAACTTGACTTGCTTCGTAGGACAGTAACCTCCCTCTTGAAGAGATGCCTGAAAGAAACACTGGTAGAGAGTAGCAAAACTAAAATGATATTAATTTTTTTTGTTTGTTTAACTGTTACTTTTCATGAATTATGTCACATCATTAATCCTGTTTTTTTGGAAATATATCTTCTGCAAATTACATATAGGTTATTAACTTGTCTCCATTTCTTGTCCTATATTCATGTGTCCCATCCGTTGGGGAAGACTCTTGCCTGAAAAGTTATTTTCTTACTGTTCTTGTTCTTATTTCAATCTTCCACATACCTTGTTCCTCTATTTTCTTTTTCTTTTTTTTTTGTTTAAAGTTCTATGCAAATGATATTCAAGGGAAGCAATCGATTTCATTTTCTTAATAATTTTATCGATATCTTTAAGCTATTTTATTAGGAATTTGTATTTTTTTTTCTTATCAGTAGTAGTTTCAGTAAATTGTTTACAAACATTTTGCAAATACTTTTTTTTATATTATTAATGGGAATATTTCTTTAAAAAATTGTTTAAATTTATTAAGATAAAAACTTTAAACTTATAATTTTTACAGACATATATAAACCATTTATTATGCTTAGCAATATCTGTCCATTATAAATCTGATTGACAAGTGATCCACTTGAATTCGATCCCTATGTCATGGGATAAAAGGCAAATGTACCGGGGATTTCAGTAAATAGGCCAAACCGAGCACAAGCCCATGGGCCTGTATACTGAAAGTCTCACCATATACAACCCCATGGGCTTATATTAGGTTAAAAAGTTATTAAACCAGCATGCATTAAAATCTATGGGTAATCCGATTTATATGAAGAAAAACAATCTTTAAAAAAAATGATCACTTCTCTTTACTTGCTGCGACTGATCCTTATTACAAAATAGTGGCCAGAAGCGTAGCTTAGACCTGACATATGAGGCATACGTCCTGGGGTGCCTGATTAGTGTGGACATAGTATTTAATGGTTGAAAATTATGGGTTTCAGAGTTTAAAATGGGATTTGGGGGGGGGGGGAATTAATCGTGTTCCTTGACGCTAAACAATCTGGAAAATATTTGGCCACCCATGGCGGCACTGAGAATAGTTAAGCCACTTGGCAGTGTATTTATTTATCTCAATTGAATTAAGTGCCAACGGCCGAAAATTGAAATATTTTAAAACGGTTGTGATGACTGAGATAAATGCACGGGCTTCTGGGCAATAACTTAACAAAGTTTTATTGCAATCGCATGAATTTCGTAGGAGCCAATTCGGGACATACATACATACATGCATGCATGCATACATACATACATACTAACAATGGGATTTAGTTTTGCCGTATTCTTAATTCAATTTCAGAACAACAGAGGAGAATATATTCTGTATTATCATATTTCTAAGTAGGGTGCGAAATAAGGGAAATGGAGATACACGGACAAAAGTGGCTTGAACTGTTTTACTTGAACTATATTATAAAAAAATGATAAAGTTTAGCTGACCATATTTTCTGGATACCAAGTACAGAAACAAATGCTCACAGAAAGAGGGGCGGGGTGAAGGGGCGAAGGAAAAACAACACAAGCGATGCTGTACATCATTTTGTTACAAACTGTTGTGAATATTTTGCAGACTCATGAATATCTTTTAACTAATTTCAATTCTCAAGAAGATTATCATAAAATTGAAAATATGTTAGATCGATGTTGAACTGAACAATAATTATACCTCTCACAGTGGTTAACTTCAGCAAAGATTTCATTGAAATTGTGCAATATATGCAGACATTTTAAAAAAATCTTTGAAATGTTTTGCGAGTTACGTCCAGTTTAACAAGTTTGGATTAACAAATTCATTGCTTGCTATCAACAATTTTCCCTGGAAATCTTGTATTTTGCATTCGAAGATAGTTACATTCAGGTGCAGCAGTAATACCATGGCTACCAAGAAATAGTTCGTACGATGTCGCTGAAAAGGTTTATTGCACTGAACTTTGCGGAGAAATAAGATAACACAAATTAAATGGAAATAAGGAAGGTAAGTCATCGCAAAGAAAAGTACGGACAAGCTGGACGACGTGTGAAAAGTACGGACAAGTCGGACGATAAGTGAAAAGTACGGACAAGCCGGACGCACAAATTAGTACTGACAAGGTGATCGAAAATACAAACCGCCCGTACTAAATACGTACATCTGGTAAGACTGGTAAAGTGGCTTTTGTTTTCAATTGCCATCATTTAGGGAAATAGTATTTTTCATTAATAAATGAAATTTACACACCAAAAATGCAAAAATTTAAAAAAGTTTACCATCACCAAAATCAATACAATTATTATTTTACATGCTGAACGCAAATGAAAATAAAATTATTCACTTATAAAAAGTATATTTTCTAAATATTTCCAAATTTTCCGGAGTTAAAAAAAACAAAAAACTATTCATGAGCAAGGTATACATATTTTTATATGTTCTGATAACTTGACATTTTATGAATCTTGTATGAATGGCATAACTATTTTAAAAAGACATCTGTTATTTACAAAAGAAATTATGTATTGATTAATTAGGGATTTTATCAAAGGGAAACNGAATACATTTAACAAAAAAAAAGATTTTAGTGGTGGTATTTAAATTTTAACTTGATAGTTAATTTCTCAATGATTAAATATCTACTGTTTCGTATTTTTTAGTTTTAACAAAATTCCCTTCGTACACACATCCTTTGGAACACTGGAACAGATCTTAATAATTCTCAATCGCAAGTTAAACATATAATTTATTTACAAGAAAAATAAAAATAAGAATCGAACAAGTTTTCGCGCGAACAAACCACACTATTCACATTTCTCCCTGGAACTTCTTAGATTTAAAAAAAAAAATCGACCAAATTTACTTAATATCAAAATTCTGTTCAGTCAAACTTCTGAGCAATCAAATTTCCGTTCGATCAAATTACCATTCGACCAAACTTCCATCGACGTAATGTCTGTCGACGAAATTTCCGGATACGAATTGTTTATATCCCTAATAGCAGGGATCGAAGTCAAGTTGACTATAACTTGTAAGTCATTATAGTCCCCTTCAGAATTTCACAAGATACACGAAACCACTGGTTAAGCATATTTAATGTTATATATACTGCACTTGAAATTGTAAAATTAAAGTTTTTACATGAATACAAAAAAATAGTTTGAAATGAATAACATTAAAACTTGAAGGAATTTTTACCCAATCGTTTTTTAACACTAATACTTGATACATTTTGATAACAATACACACATACATGTGTTTCAAAACATATTTAATGAATTGGACTGAAACATGTGAGTAAAGAAATTGATTAGTTCCCTTTAAAAACGTCCATTAGCTATAAGACTTCATTTAGAAAAGAACAAAAAAATTGAAAAACAAATAGGACAAAGTATTTAAAGCTTAAATTTAAAACCAGGACAATAAGAAAAGTAACTTTCGGCTAAGAGCCATTCTCAGCAGACTGGACGGACGAAAAAAGACATAATAAAAGACATGAGTTAAATTTAAAGTAATCTCTTAGGAAATTCCGGAAGTTGAATTTTCAAAACCCAAGATTACAGAAGGAGAACCAACAATAAAACTCTTCAAAATAATAAATGTATATATTATATATATAAATAATATGTTATTTTATGAACCCTATACCTCAAAAACAATAAACTCATTTCTTTTTAACTTGTAGACACAAGACATGAATATGAGCTCCATTAATATATTAATTCACAATCTAAACTTAATGATTCGAATGTTTAGGAAGCCTATGGTGTCACGAGGTGCCTTATGTTCAGTGATACTTTCTCACATTGTTACAATACCTCTGACACCATACATGCTTACACTCATACACGTCCCTCAGTGTGACATAGCCGCATAGAATCGCATTTATCTCGCCAGCCTGCCCTTGAACGAGAGATTGACCTGTTTTAGAATACTTTGACCTTGTGTAAGTTTCACGTATAGACAATGTTTTTGCTAAAACGGTACTTTTTTAAAACAAAATATAATTTTAAAATGTAAATACATTTACACAACCTAAAAATTTAAACTTTTTTTCTGCTAATTATTAATAGAAAAAACTATTGAGGAATTGTTTCTTAAAATGTGACAAAGTTTGCATATAGGTAATGTACTTTATTAGAGTCCCATTTAGTACTAACTTCACCAACCAACCCCCCCCCCCTCAAAAAAAAACAACAACACAAAACAAAAAAAAGCTGACACGCACATTTTTTGGACACAACTGAACTTTATTAATATTTTAGTCTACCATCTGCTTTTACACCGCATGTTTATGTCCCCAACTACTTGACAAACCTAAGAAATTATTAGGCACACCCCTACCCCCACCTTTTTCTTGACAATTTTAGCCTTTCTGCCTGGCATTCAGTTCTGAGAGTTCTCTACAAATATACATGTAATACAAAAAATCACGCTTAAAAAACTGTTAAAACATTGTTGACTATTCAATATTATAAAGGTTTGGACTGGGATAAAGCTTAATGAGGCACAAACAAAAATTTATGTAAATAAAACAATATTCGTTGAACTGTCAAAAATGGTTACAACAAAAAAGAAATAATTGTGTCCTTAATCTTTAAAAAAACTCGTAAAGCCTGTTACATATAATTTGACATGACGTCAACAAAAAAAATGTACTCGATAAACCTGTTAAATTTTATTTTATCTTAATTTTGAAAGGGAAAAAGAGTTGGTAAGCCTATTAAATCATTGAACAAACCATTTAGTTTTTTGGCTGATATCTTTTAATTGAATGGAATATTGTACACATCATTTAATTTCATACTGGTATCTTTAATTGATTTGTATAATTGGATGTGTGGAGGAGGGTTAGCGATGAATATGATTGGGTGAATTGGGAAAGGGTTGGGTGAATTAGGAAAGGGTTGGGTGAATTGGGAAATTGTTGGGTGAATTGGGAAAGGGTTACGTAAATTTGGAAAGGTTTGGGTAAGATTCGTAATGGTTTGGCAAGACTAGTTAGGTTTGTGAAGTTAATTATGATTGGGTGATGTTACTTTAGAGTAAGGTGAGGTTTGTAAGGTGTTGGTGTGATTGATAAGGATTTAGTAACGCGAGGTTAAGGTTGGTGAGTTTGGTTTAGCTTCGGTTAAATGCTCAGAATTCGTTGAAGGTGGAGGAGGTTGGTTAGGATTGGGGGGGTTAGTTAGATTTTGATAGGTTGGTTTAGGTGGTGTGAGGTTTGATGAGGTGAGTTAGATTTGGGGAGTTTGGTTAAAGTTATGAATTAAGTTAAGGTGGGGTAAGCTGGTTTGGGTTGGGTTGGGCTTGTCTGGTTGGGATTGAGTTAATTCATTCAATGTTGGGTAAGATTCGTTTGGGTTTGGGAAGTTTTTTTAAGACTGACGTGGAATGAGTTAACTCTTAACAGGGTGGGGAAGGATGTGAGC
>CAXITT010001162.1:91495-109718 GCA_964033795.1 Lymnaea stagnalis | reverse complement strand
TCTAGAGATTCAGTGTGATGTAAAGTGAGGGAATGAGAAGATATTATTTTTATATAGTTTTGGTGTGGTCTTTTGCCTGATGATAAAGAATTTCCTGGAAGATGTATTTATGTATCAACTTTAATGAGAACCAATTTGATGATTTCTTTCTGTGAAAATAAACCTGTAAGGTACAATGAACATTTAGTGTTTTTGAATCACACCAGTGCGTGTTGTACTCAGCTCTCACCTGTGGTTCCAAGAAGCTGTAACATGCACAGCGACCACAACCCAGACAACGATTCCGGGTTGAGGGTAGCCGAAAGGCATATAACTTTCGGAAAAAAAGGGGTTGTCCCCCATAGCATGCAAAGACTGGATCCGGCAAATTTTGCGGGAGAACCACTACTTGGTCAAGAGACAAAAGGCGGAGACAGCATAGCTGTGTAAATCGCTGAGAGCATGGCCAGACACCTAAAATGCCATGGTCATTCACTGCATGTGTGACTGGGTGGCCGAATGGTCTAAACTGAGCAAACCTCAATTCCAGCCAAAGGCTGGTCAAGCAAAAACATCATCCCGGGTGGATGAGACTCGTGAACCTTGGTCGGCAACTCATCTAAGAGAAGGGAACTCTGAATTCAAACCGGAGTTGGAGTCCCGTAAGGCGCATACAATAACAATTCCTGCAACCATACCAATCTCTGGTCGTCTTGGCGTAGAGTCTTGCCACTGGATATGGTGGGCCTGGACGAGAGAGTAAGGTTGACGCCGCGCAACTCTTCCTCACTTTAAACAAAAGTCACCCGCGCAAGTCATCAGTCACCTGACGACTCGATGGTTATCATCGATCCTCGACGGACGAACAACAACAGTCCGTGTTGTGACCAAGAAATGTTAAAAATCAGAATGACTGCCATCAGAATCTGAGACATCAAATATTTGCTATCATCATAAGATATTAAACAATGGAGTATCTGACAGTTAGAAATTGATTTGTTTATGACGTTTGCCACTTCATGAGTCTGTTTGGTAGAGTACAGCTTTTTAGTATTGTGCTAGTCTGTTTTAGAAAAAAACTTTTTGGTTTAATTAATTTGTGACTCAACATTTTGCTATGAGACATAATCAGCGTTTGAATAAGAAAGATTCCGCATAATGTCATTTATTTCAATGTTTAAATAGAGAAGAGATTTGCTTGTTACGGAACTTACATTTTACTAAGAGAAAAAAATTTACATCTGTTGTATTCGATATTGAACATTTAATAATTAATGAGTAATAAGAAGAAATAAGTACACCCTGTTTTCTAATTATGAAACAATCAATGTATCACAAATTATTTAATTTGTAATATTGCTGTTATTTGTCAAATATTTGATGATTGAAAAAAAAAGAATGTTATCAAAATGTCATTATTAATATTATTATTTTGTATAGTCACGTTAACATTATTGAACAGAAGTTGAATGAACAAAATCGCATAACTTACTTGTGACTCAATGTGGTGTGTTACCTAAAATAGTTTGCAGTGTTGACATGTGTTAAATGGTTCTTGTTAG
Source organism: Lymnaea stagnalis (assembly GCA_964033795.1). Taxonomy (NCBI): domain Eukaryota; kingdom Metazoa; phylum Mollusca; class Gastropoda; family Lymnaeidae; genus Lymnaea; species Lymnaea stagnalis. Next base: position 108,177 of record CAXITT010001162.1, on the reverse strand, counting down.
CATTTGGAGCAAAGAACATTCGAACACCTCCGAATAATTAGTTCTTGGACATTATTCCTCCATTGGCGACGCCTGTTACAAGAAATGGTTCCCTCTTGGACGTCCGCTCTGTGGCTAGCTAGGGAGTAGCACTGCGGGTTAAAAACTAACCCTTTTGAAGCCACGAGGAGGTCTCATCAAACGGCCGTTTTCACGGCCCAAAAATATTCACCCAATTCTTAAAATGAATCTTTGGTGGCTAGAGAAAAGGAACAAAAAATAACGAAAATACATTTATAAAAAAATGATCAGGCAAAACACAGACAAAATGTATTATATGATTTATATTTTAAAAAATTAAATAAGAACAAAGAAGTATGAAGTTGTTTTTTCAATATGAAAACAGTGGAAAATGTTACTTTGTTGGAATAAATATATTTATTTTACATTCTTTATTTATTTACAATATAAACTTGAGAGAACATCACCAGTTATACCAACATGGACTAAAGTTTACCATAATAGTCTAACGAAACAAATTTTGAGTACCAACAATGACGTAAGTTTACCACAGTCGTCTAACTAGGAACAATATCAGTTTCTCATTGGTCACCTGTCATCTCAGCAAAATCAGGGAAGCGGGGGTGTATGAAAAGTCTAATTTTAAATGCAGACACCTTTAATCTAAAGAGTGGTTACTACATAACTTAGTGTTGCACTGTGAGATGGTGAAGCCATTCGTTCTGTAATTTTTTTATTTTTTTTTGGGAAGATATGCTGGAGATGAGGTATGACACCATAGTGATCATTGAGTTAAAATGGTGTGATTCTGGGTTTTAAAGTTGAGTAATTTATACGTAAAATATTCATGTATAGATTGCTTGAACATTTCTTGTATATTTTGAATAGTGGTTCATTGAACAAGGATGATAAAGAACCTTTCATTTTGAAAATAAAACACATTGATTTTATTGGTGTACATTATATATCATTAGCTATAGAAAACTTTCTATGGCAAGGAACAGTTTCATTAATGTACATTATACGTTACAAGCTATAGAAACCTTCTATGCCAAATAATAATTCCATCAATTTAAATAATGAATTTCTAGCTATAGAAACCCTTGTACGTCGGTTTGGTTGAGAAGTGGAGCTGGGAGAAAAATGCACACCTTTCGGTTAGTGATTGGCATGAATTTAAAACAAAAACAGCAATTAGTCCACAGACTTGTAGCAATTGATCCTATATATCTATTGTTCATTTAGTTCATAAATAAAAATTTAGGGCCGCTAAACCAATCGGAATTTTGTAAAATGATATTACTAATTCAGAGCTTACTTATTATGTCACTGACATTGAAATGTCGCTCTTTTGTTTTCATTAAAATTCCATCCACCAATGCATTCGTTCTTTTGGAAATTGTATGTACATAGCTCATATTAGAAGAAAACAAAGTAAGGGCCGCCAGCCATACACGCAATGCTTTAAAATGGTTGTACTCATTTTAAAAGCTTTTGCGTGCGAACGCATATTAATTCACCAAAATTTTATCACATTCGGATGAATGGCATAAGAAAGCAAATGGAAATTATATTGATATTTTTAACATCAGAGGGAAAATGAGTTAGGGGCTCCCGGCAACAAACGGGATATTGCAGAATTGTTGTATTACTTCTAAAACCTACTTATTATGTCACACACAAAGTGTAGTGTCGCTACTTGTATTGATTTGCATTCTATCCACCCCTGTATTAGCTTAATTTAAATTTAAATTTTTATAGTTCATATAAGAAAATCTAATTTTATGCCCCTGGCTCAAAAACTATAATTTTAAAATGATTTTAATAATTTAGAAATCTTTCCAGCATGATCCCAACATCTCACCAACGTTTTTATGCAATCAGATCAATGGAAAAGAGCGTATATGTTTTATATCTATAAATATCATATTACCAAAAAAAAATACGACAATTGGTCCCATGTCTCAAAATGGAATATTTTAAAATGGTTGTAATAATTCACAAAACTTTCAAAGCAAGCGCACAACTCATATTATTCAATTGGATAAAAGGTATAGGAACCCATACGGAAATTATATTAGTATAGCTCATTTAAGAAAAAAATGAATTCTGGGCCAAACACCCCAAACGGAATATTTTAAAACCATTGTATTGATATAGAAAAATGCGCAGGCTTATTGACAACTACGCACACAAGTTTAAACCCAATGGTAGAGTAGCGCATTTAACAATTTAACATATATTTATATAACTCATAAAAGAAAAAACACATTGGGCCCCTGGCTCAAAACAATATGTTATAAAAAGGATGTTGTAATTCAAAAAACCTTTAGGGGCGTGCGAGTAGCATCTATACACTGTTTTATCACATTCGGATAAATGATGTATGATTGCATACGAGTGCGTACGGAAATTATTTTTTACAAATCTAATTTTTAAAGAAAATGAATTGAGGGCCAATGGCCAAAAACAGAATATTTTGAAAGGTTGTAATGACTCAAAAAAAAAATGTGCGTGCTACATGGCAATAACTCATCAAATTTGTACTGCATACACTTTAATGTTTTAGGAGCGCATATTGCACATTCATTCATACAGACACCATTTTTTTAGATACATAGATGTTTGGGAGACTATAAATATTTATGGAATGAGAATAATCTAAGATAAAAGTATACCTTCAGTTGTTACACTGCTAGAGTGGATTTAGTTCACGTCCTCATGGTCCTGAATTTAATATGTCTATGATCATTATTAAAGATAATTTTCCCACTTACTACCTGAGAGTTTGAAAAGCAACTTAATTGTTTCTTAAAAAACATAACTAATACAAATATGCGCCGAAATGCTTCCATTCATTTTGAGTTTACCTGGCTGTCGTTTGCACCCTAAATGCTACGGTTTGAGTTTGATTATAATTTTCATCCAAAGAATTACCGTAGGCCACGCCACAAACTGAAAAAAAAAAAACTCAGTTTATGTATAGCAATCACAATATATTTCCTTCCCTGTTCAAAAAAAAATTTAAAAAACCCATTCAATTCAAATTTCATCAAAAATATTCCTCTTCAATTCGATATAATAAATAAATTCCTAGAGTGCAGGCTCTCTAGACCCTCGGCCAATTGAAATTTATTGAAGCCCTCAATTTCCACTCTACTCTCCGACAATGTGCCCTCAAAAGTTTGTTGGTTCGAGTGCAACATCATACAGTTGTGTGCAAAAATTTACAGCATCAATTTTTTGTGTGCAAAATTGTTCAGTTCACAAACACAAACACACTTAAATGGAAATTTGCTGCGCGGATACTAAAAACTGCTGTGCGGTGTGTGTGACATAGCTGCGCGGCCTCGCAGCCACGCAGCTTAAAGGAAACATTGCTCTCCGATGACTTTGTTGATAATTGGCTTAACTACCATTAGTGCTGACATGGTGGGCCACATAGTTTCTAGTGAGTTTAGCTTAAGGGGACAAAATTCATTTTAATGAAAGTCCTCCAACTCTGAAACCCAATATTTTTTAACAATTAAGTCCTACCAAGGCCTATCTTGCCCCTTACGACACTAGTCAGACGCTAATCTGACAACTGCCTCCCTCATCCCCGGAAGATCTAATATGCCCCCTGGAAGTATGTGTGATAGGGACAATGTACTTAGGGACAATATTGCGATGATGGAATGATGCCACATTCTATTACATTTGTATTATGACCCTAAACTTAGGGAACGAGTTCAAGTGTACTAGAGCTAATGTAAAACATACTAATTTTTTGGGGGGTTCAGATTACGTACAGGAGTGCTTTATTCGGGCACACTCCTGATCCAGGTTTAGATTCATGTGAATTTATACTCTTACGTATCATCATTGGCCATACCCTTCATTTATTTATTTATTTTTTATTTTTTTTTATTTTTTTTTTTTTAAATTTAAACAATTTTTTTTTAATATATCAACTGATTTATAACTTTTTTAATATCCACTCCTGGTACATATTATTAAATTTTTTTTTTTTTTTTTTTTTTTTTTTTTTTTTTTAATTTTAAACAATTTTTTTTTTTAATATATCAACTGATTTATAACTTTTTTAATATCCACTCCTGGTACATATTATTAAAATATTGAAAATTAATAACTTAAATGTTCATTGAAGTGACACAAAAAATTCAAACAATATTGTAACTGCATAGAATATGATGATAAATACACTTTTTAAAATTGAACTAAAATTATAATAATTTTACTGCCCCCCAAACTTCTCAGTTGTTACATTCATATGAATAAATGAAGACATTCATATTTTTAGTTTTCATATCATAGAAATACATATTTAAAAAAAAATGTTTAAATAATAGGAATGACAATTTCAGTCATAATTAAGTTATCAGGGGAAATAAATGTGAAATATTTTATCTTTAATAAAGACATATTTAAGGATTTTATGGCACATGATAACTTTTAAAGATTTGTTTTATAGGTGGAATTATACATCTAGAGTACTAAGAAAATAGCATAACTTTGGAATTTTATGGCTTATTTTCTTTCTTTTTATTTGATTTGGCGCTTTCAAGAAACTTTGAATTTTAAATTATAAAGATGTATATAGATCAAGTCATAAAGCTTAACCAAACAGTTCATTGTTGAAAGGCTTTTTCCACAAGGTGTATTCTCGCACGCTCGAATTCGGTCCTTACATGTAAGGATTCAACTCCAAAATAATCTTTCTCTCTTCCACACACACCACCTTCCCATCACCCTCACCCAAATCCTGGGAGTCTCATTTCCCTGTACAATTCTATTATTAGCTGATCTCCCACATTTAAAACTACTCTATCTTTCAATTAGAAATATTTTAATATTATAATTTGTCTGGCTTTTGTAGTAATAAACAATTTAAATTCCGCAATTGCTTCTAATTCTTGACTTAATCAACATAGTACAGAACAGCTCTGTTATGTTAACGGCAACGGGGTTAGCAAAAAAGCGTCCAGATAACAGATGTTCAACGAAAACCATTATGGCAGCAATTTATTAGCATGCGCTAGAAATTTCTTTATTGACATGATATTCGAAAATAAATGCAGGTACTTCAGTAAAAACATATTTTAAAAATATATTACAGATATTTAGAGCAAATTTCAAATACCAAAATGAAACCAGAATTCACTGTTTATCAAAAGTCCATAATTAAAGCTCTAACTTAACAATGATTTAATAGTTTTAGCACACGCCAAACTCTCCCAAATGAAACTTACTACTAATTATGCCACATGTGTTTATTTGTTTATTTGAAGTTTGCTATTTCTTCTGTCGGAGTTTAAAGGACGACGATTGGTCAAGGCAGGGTTTATTTCAGACATTTTTACCCAGGTGGAATTTCAAATATTCGGTTTGTGGGGGGTCGAGCCATTTGCCAGCGGCCATGGCGTAACTAAGGGGTGGCAGATTGGGCATATTTCCCGAGCGACAGACTAGTGATGGGTGGAAATGGATTTTTATGATATTAAATGTTTGAAAAAAATTAGTTTTAAAGTTGGATAGAGGGGTAAACATGAATCGTGTCCCTTGACGCTAAAAACTCTATATAGATTCACACCTGCTAGTGGCGACGATATCATGTGGATGGAGTGGTCCACCGAGCTGTCACTATTTCTCTACATGCAAGTGTTGAAGTTTTGAACCACCTCAGAGTTTTTAACGTGAAGTGGAGGAAGGCAAAACTATTTCCCAGCCTACGTCATAACTAATAGTAGCGGCACCACTAGGCCGTGTATCTATATATAACGAAATGTGAGATTATTTTCATCGGGAAATAGAGCAATATCTCTATGACGTCACCCCACATATGTATGGCGTCATCACGTATTTATATCAGTTGATTTTGGATCCTGTAAGAAGTTGAACAAGTATTCCAACGGACATCTACAAATGTGCCTTCCTGGTCTTTGTCAATAGCCTCATCTCTAAACTGAAACAAATATTGAACATTTCCACTGTCAATATTTTTTCCCTGAAGTGCGATGTCGTGTGTACATTTTAATAAAATGACTGAGGATTATATATTATAGATTGTCTGGATTCCTGAAGATGCTCAAAAAGATGTTGCATCTTGCTGATAACAATTGCGGCACTCACTTTCTACATAACAACATGCATTTTGAGAAAAGTCATTGTACTTACTGAAATGTGTCGCAATAATTCAAACTTTGTACCCGTGATGAATGAGTTGCCGAAAACAATTAGAGATCTACATACTGGATCTTTATTATTACTAATATAGGCGAAACGACGGGGAAAAATTTATCAAGCTGGGCATAAAGAAACTCCTTTTTTTGCCAGGTAAATCTTCACTGAAATTGTTAAAAGCTATTGGTTGGTATGTCCTTGTGAGTAAACGTCATTTTAATATCGCCGAAACTTGTGACACTCATTGAATAAACCCACCGAAATCAAAATCATTGATTTTCATACCACAACAAAAATTAATATGTTTCAAATCTAAGTGACGCCATTAATAATAAAATTAGCACCTATCGCATTAAAGTAATTTTACACTCATTGAATAAACCCACCGAAATCAAAATCATTGATTTTCATACCACAACAAAAATTAATATGTTTCAAATCTAAGTGACGCCATTAATAATAAAATTAGCACCTATCGCATTAAAGTAATTTCTATAAAGAATTTGACTTTGTTTGCTCGTATGCAGTTTTTATGTTGTTTTTATTTCTTTTTTTTTTTAATATGGTTGACTTTGTACCACGCTTCGAGCCTTTGGGGATGAAGCGTGTTTTTGTATTAAAATAAATGTTTTTATTATTATTATTATTATTATTGATTATCATTAGAAAGCAATCCTTGGTCTTTGTGTACATTTCACTTTGACCAGCCAACTCGTTACTTGAACTCATTCGTGATATCTGTTCACACAATGTTCACCTGGAGTCTACTTGTCTCCAAAGCTATAATGTCTTCTCTGTACAACCAGAAACTATGCCAAAGTCCCATCATCTACTGTACTTACGTCCAGTGCCTACCCCCAACCCCCCTTCGTTCCTCTTCTCAGACCTGGTCATTTGTGACATATTTCACCCATATTGCGGGACACCATGGCTCACTTTGCTTTATGTCATGAAGGTCAAACGTTTACCTGACTTGTTTTTGTACTTACCCACAATCAAACTATTAGTGTATGTTAACGTGAACAAAATATATCAAGCACAATCATATTATTCATGTATTTTAACAAGACTCCACTAGTTTAAAATATGAGTCTTGTTTTTAATGATTATATTTCTATTTTTAAATGTTTACAGAATAAGATAGTTACATACAAATATACCTAAGTGCTAACTAAACAAACATGTAAAATCATGTACAGCGAAAACATAATTAAGTGATTTACATTCTTATTATATAGTGTGTGCTATTTTTAGCGGTTATCGGAAATTTGATCGAAATAAATTGCTCAGACGAAAAATTGATCGACTGAAGCTTGGTCGAATGGAAATTTAATCGTACGGACGTTTGATCGAACGGAAATTTTATCGTACTGGTGTTTTATCGAATTTTATTTTGATCAAAGGGAAGTTTAGTTGAAATAAAATTTGATCGAATGGAAGTTTGATCGAACGATAATTGGTCAAGCTGAAGTTTGGTCGAACGGAATCTTTATTGAACGGAAGTTTGTTCGAACAAAAATTCGGTTGAATATTTTATGTTTTATTTTTTCTAATAGCTGCCATTGAGAAAATGTTTGGAATAATACTTATTTGTGAATCATATTTAGTTTGATTCTTCAATGTTTTAATTGATTTTTTCTTTCTTTAAATAAATGTTGTTAAGTCTTAGACTTGCGTGTAAGAAATGGGCAGATCTGTTCGAACGGAAAAATACGAAACAGTAGCAAGTAATTATTTAACTATTGATAATACACGTATTAAGTAAAACTATAAAGAAGAACACTAATTTTTTCAAACAATGTCTATGTCTATTGTTGCGAAGTTTTAAGTAAAAAAATCTAGAATATCTGAAAATTGACATCACGATACATTAAAAGTGCCGAAAATTCAATACAAAAAATCATTCATGTCTATTCATGTAACTGCTAAGATTGAGTGTCAATGTTTTAACTGCTGTTATAATTGAGGAGCCCGCTGGCAAAAGGTATTAAGTCCAACCAAACTCATTTTTTAAGGAAAGTGAATTTCGACTTACAACTTAACTAGCATTTTGAAGGTTGCTCTACATTTTCTATTTTAAAAAAAAAGCATTTAGAGCTTTCAGAACGTTAAGATGAGAGATTCAAAATAGGTATTTAAAACAATAGATTAAGAAAAGGGAACTGACTCATTTTTTTCTTTAAAAAAGGACTTACTAACATTTGCACCTGGGCTCCTCAATAGGTTGAGAATTCAGTGTACTGAATATTAAGAAATGTATACTTTATGTGCATACAATTTCACTTTGATAAAGCATACACTTATAAATGTTTAATGTGTTTTGTACAACTCTTAACATTCTTATGTCATTCATATACGATTTATAAAAAATAAAAGTTTTCAAAACCCATAAAAAGTATCTACATTTCCTATTAACAGTTTCTTTTGTTTTTGGCTCTTTTGAAATTTGAAACATTTAGTATATCAAATTATTATAAGAAAGTGTGGTTTTTTTTCATTTGCGTTCAGCATATCCAATAATATTTGCAGTGCCTTTTGGAGATGAAACATGTTTCATTTTGTTTGTTTTGATATTCATTTAATAATTAAGTAGCTCTCACCCAAAATAATTTAAATTAAAAAAAAAACACTTTGCTGATTTTCTTTTATAATATATTTTTTCATCAACACAAACAGGTCAAGGACGTTTCCGTTTAGCCAAACCCACCCCACACCCTGCACATCAAGATGATCATTAATGAATATCCCCATCACTTCTAAAAATCACTAAAATATCCAAAGCACGTTGCAGTCATAGCGCGGTGATACGGCTCAAACGATGGTTCTAACGTTAAGTGAGAGCTACATTAAAATAAAAAAAAAAAAAAAATTAAGTGTAGGAAGTTTCAAAACTAAATTCAAACATGTGCTAAAATGTATTCTTGTATTTTGCATTTATCAAAACATTTTCTGGCAACTATCACGATTTATTGGACAAGAATAAAATGGAGCAAAGAGGTTCTCTCAAGTGATGTACAACAAAAGAGTTAATTTAGTTTACGCCCTGCAGTTTCGAATTTAAGTTGTCTTTAATTATTATTATGGCTAAATTTGAACCTCCCGACCCGAAAGTTTAAAATGCCACTTCAAAATTGTCTGAAATAAACAAAAACTTCAAGTATGCACGAACATTTACCCTTGCTATAAAATCCTCAATTTCTTCACCCCTTCCATGATTCTTACAGTATGGGGTTGATTATAACCTTCAGACCAATGATGACCCTGGGGCTCGCCACAAAAGAAATGAATTTAATTTATGTTTGGAACTTGGTGCGATAATGCCTTTTCTTCACCCCTTCCATGATTCTTACAGTATGGGGTTGATTATAACCTTCAGACCAATGATGACCCTGGGGCTCGCCACAAAAGAAATGAATTTAATTTATGTTTGGAACTTGGTGCGATAATGCCTCCTAAAATAAATTTAAAAATGTACTTCTCTGTTAAAGAAGTATAATAGAAAAATTATTATTACAGTATTATCAATTCAAGTATAATAAAATACACATCGCTTGATTTCGAAATAATGACAATATTTTCTAGGGTCCAGTATCTCCAGATTCCCCTACAGATCACTAAGCATCGGTGCCCTCGATTTACACCCAACTTTCTGATAAAGATGATCAAGCCATTTGGTATCGATCAATACACTGACTAGTGGCTAAAATACTATCATTCATGCAAGGGTTGGCAAAATATGTTTGGCACCCTCACTTTTACGATACAAGCTTTGCAGTTGGCCAAAAATACCACATCTGCATATTAAATAAAAAGTGTCATCTTGAGGGATCAACCCATGCGCCGTATTTCGAGGCCACTAGCAAGGGACTTTCTATAAAACCCATTAGCCAACCATTTAATACTATTAAAGCGCAACCTGCTTCTTCCCCCAGTTTGGCTGGCGCCCCGATATATATTTCCATGTGAAGCCACTTAGATACGCCTCTGGACACTGGTACTGCCCGCACGCCCCCAACCAGGGAAGGATGTCTGAAAAAAATAACACTGTATAGATAGGTACTTTATTGTAAGGCGAAGTTGAAAGGATGTCATATCTAATGCATAATTTAATATGGGAATCAATAAAGAATAGAGACAAACCTTCGCATCTGCTATGATGTCCCTAGATGTAGGAACAGAGTTCAGGTGAACTACTTCTAATAATAAGATAAAAGACATCTTATAATAAGATGGAATGATCCACTTGGATCTTTTTTTTTTTTTTTTTTTGCACAATCAAAATCATTCAATACATAAACAGAGTAAAACTAAAATAATTACAGGTACGTTTTCAGAAGTTTTAACTAAACAAAATATTTACATTATAATGATGTGTACAAAATTGAACATTTGTATCAATTACTAATTTTGTAACATGATGTCTAAATGATTTGGAATGATAAACTTGGAAAGTATTATTTTGTCATTATATTTTCTTAACAAATGTTTTGAATTATGTTTTGTATTTTAAATCTAAAAAGTGTCTCTAATGTAATGTTTGTGTAATTTTGTTTGTGGAAAAAAGCCTTAAGTCTGTGGTGCCATGCATGTCTTCTGTATTTTGAAAGTAGTAATAGACTTATTGTGTGTTGTTTCTTGTTTATGGATGCTGGTATTATGTTTAGTGTTATAGCTCTGTCTATATCTGCTCTGTGAACTGTACTTGCTTGTATGAGTTGTTTAAGTGTAGATTTAGTCTGTAATATTGTGTTGCATGTCAGATATAAAGGTTGTTCTGTTTCATCAGCCTCTGTCCTGCAGAGTTGACATTCCATGTGCCTAACCCTGACCCTGTATGGTCTTGATGATACTGGTGTCATGTTGTATATGAGTCTATATTTTCTTTCTTTGTCTTTATTTTCGATTTCTTTAATGTGTGTATTTTTAAATGAATTCTTAGTGTTTATTTTTCCATAAACATGTGTCCATTTTATCCTATTGTAGAGTGGTGTTGCTTTTTTTTTTATATGCCATTTTAATTGGTTCAAACTTCTGCATTATCCTTTTTTTAAACCGAATAAGCTAAGATTTCAGTTTTAATTGATTTTAAAAAAAGTATGACTCAAGTACATTTAGCCCTAATGACTAATAATGCAGTATTTTAACGAAAACATGCACAGCACAGTAATCTTAAATGATGCGGTCTCTAATGTATTCCTAGTCTGAAACGGAGTTTTAAAAAAAAATTATATGCTAAAATTTAACGGTCTTTCCAATTTTTTCTCGAGTCTTCTTTAATTTCCCTCCAAGGACGGTTTAGACGAAGTGTTCATCCTTACATTTCTGATGGTAGACTGTTCAATATCGCCCACCTCCATGCAAGGTCCACGGTAAATAGTAGGCAATTGAAAGGTGAAATCACTTCACAGAAAAGGGTGCCCAAACAAAGCAAACAGAAGACTGAAATTGGAACAAAATATATTGAAAAGGATGGAGAAGGATAAAGTTTTTTCATCTGTGGCGCCCCGACGGGACAAGGACTAAAGGGAATGATAAAAAATATTGAGATCCAGAAATACATTAATATTTTTCCTAATTCGTCCCTAGCAACACATCATTTGAGTCAGATTGACATTCAGCACACTGTCTTTTACATGATGAGGTTGCTTATACAGCTATCGATTTGAAAACGTCATTTGGTCAGTTTTTACATTTGATAGCCAAATGGGATAAAATTATTTGGACTGGTCAGTGTCTAATTTTTGAAATGCAAATCGGTTTTTTTTAAATCAAATAAATGTTCGTTTTATTGCAATCACTTTCCATTAATTAATTTGACTTGCCCAGGGGACAGTCACCTCCCTCTTGGAGAGATGCCTGAAAGAAACACTGGCAGAGAGTAGTAAAAATAACATAATATTGTAAATTATTTTTTTAACAATAACATTTCATGAATTCTTTCACATCCAGTAATCTTGTATTGTGGAAATCTATACTCTGCAAATAACATTAACTTGTCTCTATTTCTTGGGACTTTTTTATGTGTCCCTTTTTTGGGGAAGTCTTTTGGCTGAAAAGTTATTTTCCTAGTGTACTTGTTCTTATTTCAATCTTCCACATACTTTGTTCCTCTATTTCCTTTATTTGTTAAAAAAGTTTTATATAAATGATATTTAAGGGAAACAATCGATTTTACTTTCAAAATAATTTTATCGATATCTCTGAGAAATTTTATAAGACATTTGTTTGTGGTTTTATGCAGTTGTAAATTAATACAATGTTTTACACACATTTGGCATATATTTTAAAATATTATTAAAATAAATATTTTTTTTAAAAGTTGAGGTTTTTTATAGATAAAAACTTTAACATTATAATTTTTACAGAAAATTATATACTTTTATTTATGCCCAACCAATGGTGTCCTTTCCAAAAGATTGCTTGGGCAAGTGGAAATATGTTCCCGTAGTCCACTTGAATTCGATCCCTACATTTAGGGACATGAGAAAATTGTAATTCAGTTGGTTATGGTATTACATACAAGTTTTGTAATAAAATACCATGTTTCCAATCTTTCAAAGCACTATATTACATAAGTACAACGTTTTTCTAGAATATTTTTCACGGGGAGGGGGGATTGAAAAATGTTTGTGTGTAAGGGTGGCAGTACTAGTGGCCAAATAAATATATGTCCCGGGGCACCTTAATAGTGATCAGATAGATTTGATAATATTAAATCGTTGAAAGAAATGTGTTTCAGAGTAGAGAATAGGAGGTGGGCGCAAAAATAAATTTTGTTCCCTGACGTTAATCACCCTGGAAAATATTTAACAGCCCATGTTGGCACTCATAGTAGTTAAGCCACTCACTAGTGTATTTATCTATCTCAATTAAATTAAGTGCCAACGGCCGAAAAAAGGAATATTTAAAAAGGGTTGTAATGACTGAGATAAATGCACGGGCTTCTAGGGCAACAACTCAACCAAGTTTTATTGCAATCACGTGAATTTTCTAGATGAAAATTCGTGACATACATACAAACATGCATGCTTACATAAAGAAGTTTATAAATAAATAAATATATATATGTGTGTGTGTGTGTGTGGTTGTGTGAATTTAGTCTTGTAGTATTATATATTTATTTTGCGAACAAAGGAGAACATAGTTTTCTTTTATAATATGTAGGTGTCTCTGAAAAATTGACCCATCTTGTGATTCGTACAACCTCTACGAATGCTGTGGACCTCGTATATGTTAGAGATCAGGATACATTCTAATTATCATCTTTCTATGAAGGGTGCAAAAAAAGTGAAAGTGGAGTGAACGGAAAAAGTAAGTGATCTTTTTAAATTATTTTACTAAAAATGGTAAATTTAAGATTGCCATATTTCCTGGATGCCAAGTACAGACACAAATGCTCACAGAAAGAGGGGCGGGGTGAAGAATCGAAGCACAATCAACAAATGGGATGCTTTAAACCATTTTATTACAAACTGTTGTGAATATTTTTCAGACTCATGAAGAGCGTTTAACTAATTTCCATTCTCAAGAAGCGTATCGTCAAATTGAGAAGATGTTAGATCGATGTTGCTCTGAGCAATCACTATATCTCTCAGAGTGGGCAACTTCAGAAAACGATTTCTTTAAAATGGTGAGATATTTGAAGCCATTTTTTTAAAAATCATTTGAAAAGTTTTGCGAGTTAGATTTAGCTTCGAGTTACACAAATTAGTTCACAAAATTTGGCTTAATAAAACAATTTCTACTAACAATTGTCCATAGGGATATTGTATTTACATTCGCAGATAGCTCCATTTGGGTGCAGCAGTAATGCATAAGTTACCAAGACATGTTCCGCATGATGACGCTGAAAATTTTTATTGCGATGAACTTTGCGGAGAAATAAGATGACACAAATTAACTGGAAATAAGGCAGGTAAGTCGTCGCTAACAAACGTACGGACAAACCGGAAGACGAGTGAAAATTACGGACCAGCCGACGACGAGTGAAAAGGTATGGACAAGCTGGACGACGTGTGAAAAGAACGGACAAGTCGGATGACGAGTGAAAAGTACGGTCAAGCCGGACGACATATGAAAAGTACGGACAAGCTGCACGACGAGTGAAAAATATGGACAAGCCGGAAGACGAGTGAAAAGTGGGGACAAGTCGGACAACGAGTGAAAAGTATGGACAATTTTGACGACGAGTGAAAAGTAAGCACATGCTGGACTACGAAAGAAGAGTACGGTCAAGCCGGACGACGTGTGAAAAGTACGGACAAGCTGGACGACGTGTGAAAAGAATTGACAAGCCGGAAGACGAGTGAAAACTATCGACAATTCTGACGACAATTGAAATGTAAGGACAATCTGAACTTCGAGTGACGACGTGTGAAAACTATGGACAAGTCGGACGACGAGTGAAAAGTAGGCACTAGCCGGACGTCGTGTGAAAAATACGGACTAGTCGGACGAAGAGTGAAAAGACCGGACAAATAAGGACGCACAAATGAGTTCAGACAAGGGGTGTTAAAAATACAAACTGCCCGTACTAAATACGGACGTCCGGTAACCCTGTTAAAGTGACTTCGTTTTTAAAATACATAATATTGGATCATAGCATTTTTAATTAATCATAAACGTTTTTAAACTTGAGAAATTGCACCCAAAAAAAAAAAAAAACATTACACCGAGAGATATATGAGAACAAGAGAAGTAAGACGCGATCGGCCAGTAAGATATTTATAAGCGAATACTACAACAAGATTAGCTTTAAATATACGGATTATCTAATAGATCGAACCGAGCAAGATTTAAAGTTGACACTAATAAATCTGAGGCAAGAGGCTGAGTTGGTAGCCCTAGCTGATGAGTCTAGCTTTGCAGCCCCGAGAAAGCTGCCACTAGGAAACCATTTGGTCCCAGATAATTCGCAAACTTTTTTCGGGTTTGCAACCCACTGTAGAACCTCTCTTAAAGGGCGTCCGTCACTTCAACGGGATTAGTGTTGGGAAAATATCAGGACGTACATTTACCATTCCCTCTCCTTGGCAATTCCATCGTGCTGACTGTGTGTATGCACAGTGTCGGACCGACCGGGTGTCTTTTGGTTGGTTCAACCTCCAGCTGAACCCGATCTAGCGGACTCGTGTGGAGGCTTTCCTGTAAATGGGGCATTCTGAAACGTGCCTCTTCGTGGTCCGATGCTCAATAGTTTCAATAGCCCCTGGCAGTGCAAAATGCGTCTCATAATGAATTTGACAAATAATTAACCTTCTTCTGTACATATATCTCGGGGGTAAGAAATAGGGTGCACACAACTTTATGTGGATGACAATGTCTTTAAATCCAATGATATTACAGTTGTCCAAAATGTATCATAGATTGTTTATTTACCCAATTAAGAACATTAAAGACGGTAACTAAACGTAAGTACATTTACACAATTATACCCATGAATATCAAAACCCATCAATTTACAAAGCGAAAATTTAGTTTCCAAAATTGAAATGGGTTAAGACTTTCTTGGATAGATAACTAGATTGAAAAAAATATATATACAGTGGAACCTCTCATAACGAGCATAATTTGTTCCAGAATCTTACTCGTTAAGCGAAACACTCGTTAAACGAAACAATTTTTCCTATACAAATCAATGTAAAATACAATAATGCGTTCCATGCTAAGAAAATTAGTTATTTTCAAAACATTTTATTAACATGTATTCAAATAAAATTACTTATGATGTGTTAAGGAGTGTAACAACTTGAAATACAATTTAGATTTGAAAGAAAAAACTTAAATTTAAATATGATTTTATGACAAATAATTAATCATTTTTAACCAGAAAACTGTATAAAGACATTTTTTTGTTTGGTGACGCTTCAAATTTTGAGGAAAATGAGTCAGAGCATTTATCATTGGATAAGTTTGTAGCAGGAATAGCAGCCTCCTTGTTCGGGTGATGCGCCAGATAAGACACGCTCACACCTTGTACTCGCTTTTCAATGATTTTACGTTTTTTTTCAACAGTTATTTTTTCTCTCTCATGATTGTCTGCTTGAGGTTTTTTCTTCGAAGACATTTTAGCACATGTTATTACACTTTGCACATACACAAATTACGAATACTGTCTGGATATAAAATTTGTAAAAACTGGTGATCACACACGAAAACAATAAGCTAACAGACCGAGTGCTAAACACAGACTAAATGCTCGACGGGGATTCCCCGGCTCACAAATGAATGTCGGGGAAAAAAAGGGACCTCCCCTTTCAACGTAACTCGCGATGCGAAATGTCGCTCGTTGCGGGAGCAACTTCTTCACGTTTTTTTTGGCTCGTTAATCTAATTACTCGTTATGAGAGGTGCTCATTATGAGAGGTTCCTCTGTATATAGATAGATAGATAGATAGATAGATAGATAGATAGATAGATAGATAGATAGATAGATAGATAGATAGATAGATAGATAGATAGATAGATAGATAGATAGATAGATAGATAGATAGATAGAT
>CAXITT010001162.1:66747-88519 GCA_964033795.1 Lymnaea stagnalis | reverse complement strand
ATATTTATTTTCTCTCGCTTCCTGTTTTCCCACTTCCGGAGAGACGAATGAATACTGCTTGAGTTTTCTACTGTGTTCTTTTCTTTGTTGTATTTTCATTTCTATTGTTGGCTGATGAAGGCTTTATGCCGAAACGTCCTTGTTTTACGTCCTGTTACCTTATTTCAAGCTTCCACATACCTCGTTTCACTATTTCATTCTTTTGCACCATACTAGCCGGGACCCACACATGGGGTGTGGTGGTATTTATGGAAGAAAATATTTTTTTTTCTTGAAGCTGACCTCACCATTAAAAAAAATAAATAAAATAAAAATCCCTCATCACTTCTTATCCGTTGATTGACCAATAAAGTATAACAAATCAAAAAAAAAAAAGTATCTATTTATACTTTCTCAAGTGTTGTCGGTTTTCAAAGGGGAGATAGTTCAAGAAGTAAGTAAAGAGAAAATTCTATCGAAATATCAAGCCTTGTAACTAGAAATCAGACAATTTCAAAGAAAAACAAATAAAACACAAACAGCATTATTAAAAATAAAATATCTTAACTAAAAAACCAAATAATCAGATGCGTAGCGAGGATGGTTGGCGCCCGGGCACAAGATTCGCACCGGGGACGAAATCTATTTTAAAACGCCCTCTTTTCTTTTTTTTCAACTCTCAAACCCATTATTTTTACCAATTATATAATATCAAAGCACATTTTGGCGCCCCTAACTAGCTGACACCCGGGGACATCTGTCCCCCCTGCCCCTCCCTCGCTACGACTCTGCAAATAATGAAAATCCAATAGTTTCTTATAACGTCATAAAATTATTTCTTTCCTTCTATACTTGTTCTGAGTTTTGAACTTGTCTAAAAAAGAAAATAAGTAAACCCAAAATGCAATCAAAACATCTATTTATAACTCAACTTTGTTTGTCTAGGGGAGACAATATGAGCTCTGAAAAAGACGTTTATGATGTGGGAAGCATGGCCATGGGGTTACTTCGGAGCTATATCTGCCCGCCGTACTGATATCAGTCCAATTAAGGACAGTCAGTCATTACTACAGTGGGGTGTAAATCTCACTGGACCTTTGGCGCGAACTTTCCATTTTATTATTTTATTTTTTTGGACAACTAACATTAACTGCAGCTTACATACCTTAGATATTAAAAATAATAAGTATAGACTTATAAGCGACAAGGCCAATCAGACTTTCTCAAGTGTTGTCGTTTATTTAAAGAGGAAACAGTTCAAGATATATTTAAAAAGTAATTTGAAACCAAATGACGATCGCCTTAAATAGAAATAAAAAAATTCAAAGACAAAATACAAAGCAATCCAAATTGCAACGAATAGAAGAAAACAATTTCTTAACATAAAACAAAATAATAATAATTTTAAAATTTTCTTATAACGTCATCAAATATTTCTAACCTTTTTTGAATTGTTCTGAGTTTTTGAAGCATCAAAAAAAAAAAAAAAAAAAAAAAAAAAAAAAAAAATAAAAAAAAAAAAAAAAAAAAAAAAAAAAAAAANNNTTTTTTTTTTTTTTTTTTTTTGGATCAAATATTTTTTTAATGTTTAATTAATTGGCATGGTAAAAAAGTTAGCTATAATACAAAGAATACCAAGTTATACTGATTTTTATTTGTGTCAATCTTCATAAAGTCACTACTGATCATAAATTATTTTGGTTTTGACTTGATACTTAATTGTAAATAATGGTTTCATAAAATATTGCTTACATGTATCTATATTTACAAGACACTGTATCCGAGCTGTTCAAAAAAAAATGTTTGATCAAATTAAACTACGATTTTAGCACACAAAAAAATAATAAATTATTTGTTTGTGTAAAGTGCAAGCACACTCTGAATTCGATCCCTACCGTTAGGGATACTTGATTTCGATCCCTACCTTTAGGGACACCTGATCTCGATCCCCACCTCTAGAGACACCATTACGATGAACAACAAGGGAGCCCAACATTGACAAACTGTTAAACAAAATTAAATAAATCCCCCTCCTCAAATTTATCACAACCTTTAATTGTTGGCAATTACACACTACACATTAGATTAGTTTTTGTTATGATATTTTAAAGTACTCACACACAAAACTCAATCCCTACGCCATGACACGGTACTCTATCTCACTGACTACCCTCTCCCCCAAATAGGTGCCTTTATTTTTTTTTATTTTTTTTTTTTTTTTTTTTGGATCAATTATTTTTTTAATGTTTAATTAATTGGCATGGTAAAAAAGTTAGCTATAATACAAAGAATACCAAGTTATACTGATTTTTATTTGTGTCAATCTTCATAAAGTCACTACTGATCATAAATTATTTTGGTTTTGACTTGATACTTAATTGTAAATAATGGTTTCATAAAATATTGCTGACATGTATCTATATTTACAAGACACTGTATCCGAGCTGTTCAAAAAAAAATGTTTGATCAAATTAAACTACGATTTTAGCACACAAAAAAAAAAAATTATTTGTTTGTGTAAAGTGCAAGCACACTCTGAATTCGATCCCTACCGTTAGGGATACTTGATTTCGATCCCTACCTTTAGGGACACCTGATCTCGATCCCCACCTCTAGAGACACAATTACGATGAACAACAAGGGAGCCCAACATTGACAAACTGTTAAACAAAATTAAATAAATCCCCCTCCTCAAATTTATCACAACCTTTAATTGTTGGCAGTAATCACACTACACATTAGATTAGTTTTTGTTATGATATTTTAAAGTACTCACACACAAAACTCAATCCCTACGCCATGACACGGTACTCTATCTCACTGACTACCCTCTCCCCCAAATAGGTGCCTTTATTCACACTACACATTAGATTAGTTTTTGTTATGATATTTTAAAGTACTCACACACAAAACTCAATCCCTACGCCATGACACGGTACTCTATCTCACTGACTACCCTCTCCCCCAAATAGGTGCCTTTATGTAAAGAAATATCATTTCTATATCACTGTTTGGAAATATGCCTTTCTTTATCCTTCCAGTGGCTGAAGTTTTTGTATTGTTTAAAACATTTTATTTCCATTAAACTTCATACCTTTGGCTAAAGTATTTTGTATTGTTTAAAACATCTAATCTCATTTAGTTTTCAAATCAGTGGCTGATGTATTTTGTTGTAGTAAAACATGTCCAGTAAGATAAGATAAGATAAGATTCTTTTACTGATCAAAATAAATGGACACGTTTTTTGATTGAACTTTACATTTTTAGCACACACAAAAAAAAAAAAAAAATTGACCAAAAGACATTTATAATAAATTATCTCAAACAGCCACTCAGTGAGTTCTCATTAGTTATTATTCAGATGTGTGACTTCATCGGAAGCAATCCGTTAAATTTGTACAGATTGGGGAACAAAAGAATATTTATATCTGTCAGTCCTCGCACTGATGGAAAGAATTCGACCCGAAAGGCCAGATCCTAATTTTCTGTGATGACGACGGTGGAATGTATCATCCAAAATGTGTTCAGTTTTGCAAAGATATCTTTCTTCAAATAGATCTTCACGTAAAGGATGTTTAGTTTGTTTTATTTTCCTACCTTTCTTGATTAGTCGCTTTATGTGGTGTTTAATATCAGAAGTGGAATTCCCACGCCAAAATTGTACAGTTTTTTTACGTAGAACAGTCGATGTATTTCTCTCCTTAGCTTAGTAGGAAAGACCTTTGCTCGTTTTGCCCTAAAACGATTGCAGATTCTGGTGAACAGCATGTACCCAGAGTCCCAGTGTGGCTTCCGGAGTGGGCGCTCAACAAATAGACATGATATTTTCGCTACGCCAAATGCAGGAGAAATGTCGAAAAAAGCATATGCCTCTATATTTTGCCTTAATACACCTCCACAAGGCATTTTAATTGGTAAGTCGGAGAGGCCTTTTCAGTATCTTGTAAATAATAGGTTGTCCCCCACGACTGCTCACAATAATACAATCATTTCACACAAAAATGCACAGCACAAAAACTTTCAATGGCGCTGTCTCTGAGGCATTCCCATTGCATTTTCTTTTTGATGCTCCTTGAATTTGCATTCAGGGGCTGTGTAGATGGAGTGTACGTCCATACTAGATCTGATGGTAGGCTGTTCAATATCGCCCGCCTTCGTGCGAAGACCAAAGTAAAAAAGATGCTGATTCGTGAACTGCTGTTCGCTGACGATGCCGCCTTAACATCTCACACAGAAGTAGGTCTTCAGGGGCTGGTTAATCGTCTATCACACGCTTGTAAAAAGGTTGGACTTTCGATTAGTCTACAGAAAACTCATGTAATGTTGCAAGAAGCACAGTCACCTCCAATGAGATCTTTGAGGGTCATACTCTTTCGGTTGTTCATCATTTCACATACCTGGGATCCAATATTTCTAGTTCTCTCTCCGTTGATGAAGAGATACATATCAGGATTGCAAAAGCAGCAGCAACTATGGCTAAACTGGATAAGCGGGTGTGAAATAATCTCAATCTAACTGATAAAAAAAATAAGTGTCTATCAGGCATGCCTGCTTAGGCGGTTCCTATATGGTAGCGAAGTGTGGACAAAATATACCAGTCAGGAGCCGAAATTCAACAGCTTTCATCAAAGATGTCTGCGACGAATTTTACACATTCTTTGGCAGGTCAGGGTACCTAACGTGGAGGTTTTGGATCATGCACACATGTTTAGCATATTCTTCTTTCTTATCAAGAGACGCCTTCGCTGGTTAGCTCATGTACGGAGTATAGAGGAAGGACGCATCCAAAAGATACTGCTGTATGGAGAGTTAGTAGAGGGGACAAGACATAATTGGACCACCACGCCTGAGATTTATTGGCCTTTGCAAACGAAGCATGAGGGAAGCCAATATTGAAACAAACGGATGGGAGTTCATTGCCGAACATCGCTCCGACTGGCGAACAGTAGTGTTTTAAGGAGTAAAAAGGCAGAATATACTCGAAACGAGGCCCTTGAATCAAAAAGAACAATCGAAAATCAAGATCTTACCGGGATTTAATATTCTCCTGTGAGATATGCGGACGTGATTGCCATTCTAGGATGGGCCTAGTGAGCCACACGTCAAAGTGTAGAACTATATAGCTGCTCCATCGTCTCACGAAGAAGGAAGGATGCCATATATTTGGGAAATATTACATTTATTTTTCAAACTATCAGACGCAATCTAATACAGAAATATAGCAAAAAATTAAACAGTAAATAAAAAAGCATAATTGAAAGAAATAAATACACAGCTCACGCAATCTTTGGGGAGAAGCACAATTCTAAACAAATATATAATTCCCAGAACAATATACACAAGCACTATAGGGATCCTCCATCATTAATAATAAAAAAAATAAATGAATATATTGGAAACTGTTAAAATACATATTCCAAGGAACAATGCAACACATTAAATACACAACACTCATACACCCAAATTAAAAGGGGGAACTATTCCAAAAGACATAGAAACAACATAAAAGTAATCATAATTAAATTAATAGGACAAGCCATAAGACAGAAAGCAGAAACTACATTGAAGCATTATTGTATAAGTTTTAGTTAAAGACATTTAAGAAAATTGACACAGCACAGCACATTATATACGAAGAAAACACTCACAATTTTACATAGCATGCATCAATGCCTAAACAACCAATTAATCATTCATGAACATAACAACCCAAGAAATATACACACATTTAATACAAAGACAAGAAAAATCACTACACAATAGAATAATGTGGACACATATTTATGGAGTAATCAACACTGGGGAAAAATTTAAAAATACACACTTTTTAGAAATACAAAATCAAGTTTAGGAATTAACATACTTATATACGACATGACACCGGTCTCATCAAGACCATACCAAGACAGATGGGTGAAAATAAAAAAAGTTTACTTTGCAGAGCAGGGGCTGAGAAGAATGAACAACATTTATATATGACATGCTGCACATTCCTACAGACTAAATTGTCGCTTAGAAAAATCAAACAGGCAGGTGCAGTTCATACAAAGATATAGACAGAGCCTTAACACGAAACACAATACCAGCATCCAAAAACAAGAAACAACACACAAAACGTCTAACAATGCTTCCACAATACAGAAAACATGTATGGCGTCACATAAGGCTTTCTTTCACAAGCATAATTACATAATTAGTAACATTTTTTAGAATTAAAATAGAAAACATAATTTACCAGATAAGTTAAAGAATATATAATATCAAAGTAATAGCAAGTACTTAGTAAAAGCTTTTAGTAGAAAAATAAGGGGAAAGGGGAGTTAATGGGAGATTTATCAAATTCAATCCTCACTTGTAAGGAGGAAAAGCTAATATAATCTCCCCTTCCCCTCTCATTTCTTTTCTCTCATCCCTCTCCCTGCAGGTCCCATCACTTCAGTCATTCACCAAAAAAGGCAAATTGCTCAACTCCTCACTCCCTATTATTGATAGCTTAATAGCTGTTGCTGGCGTAGCTAGGGTTGGTGTCACCCATGTGGTCAACTCAATGTATTCCTCTCCTTTTTATAGACAGCTTAATAACAGTAGTTTAGCTAGGGTGGCTTCACCCGATGCACTAATCTCATGGTATCCCCCTTCCCCCCTCACCTTTCCGACTTTTAAGATGTAGTTCTTCTTGTTAAGATAAATACACGTTTACACAAAGAATCAAAACAAGGTAATTAAATGTCAAGAGGTAAATGTTTTTCAGAACTGCAACAACTTAAAGTAATTGTTATTTTAAAATTGAATTTACTTTGCTTAAAATTTGCTTTTTCTGATCTTCAAAACTGAAAACTTGTCAATGACTTTATCAACATTAATATCCTTAATCGCAACACTTTCAATTGGTTGCGGAGCCAGATCAGAAAGCATTGACTGTTTCATGGTGTATCGTTAATAGTTTTAAATAAGTCTTTGTTTTTAAAAACTCATCTCACATGAAGTCAGAGACACACAGCTCGAAAGAAACATTTGAAGGCTAAGCAACATTTGGACGAGATTCTAAAAAGTATTATTCAGCTATGAATTAAAAAAAAACGAAATACCGACATGTTCAAAACCGTTTGTCCCACTCAGCCATGAAAATCAAAATATCAAAGACTGAACAAGGGACTTCCTCACGTAGATAAACGTGTCAGCATAGCCATCAAGTAAAAGACCTTATACTGAATGTTAATCTTGCTCAGTTTTTAAGAGGCGATGCTAGTGACGAAGCTGGGAAAAAATCAATGTTTGATTATTTATGGGTCTCCATATATCTGGTGTCATTTTCCTTCTTCAATTTGCTATGTGAAGGCACCTTTGTTAGTGAAGGGTAGTTCACGAATAATTAGTACTACTATTAACCGTGGTCTTTGCATGAATGTTGGCGATATTCACCAGTCTACCACAGTTCCTTAAGGAAAATTAAAGAAGAATCAACAAGCAAATAGAGAGACGATCGTTGGATTCTAGCATAGAAACATGTATAAATCCGTTGCTGACTTGGAATGCATTAAATACAGAGTCATTTGAGGTCATTGTGGTGTGCAAGTCTCGATGAAATAACTGTATTATTAGACCCTGGTGCTGAATGTAAATAAGTCCCCTTTTTGTTAATATCACTTTAAAATGTGACCTTTTACAAACATGGATGCAATCAATGCACTTTACACGAATCCCAATAAGTCATCTCTCCAACCACCGCCACCACCGCCGCCCCCGTTCCAAGGCTCTCTACCGCACGATAGTTCACGCCCGTCAACTATATCAATATTCTAAGGACTCACCCGAGGCTACTCTACAGATTGATTTCACCAACTTTTTTCAGAAAAACAAAAGACAATATTTATATGTATCTATATTTACATATTTATATATATTTGTAAAGAATCTCATTTCGCAACAATAGCGGAAATTTGTTTCATGTAACTCTTTAAAAATGGTAATACTTATTTTTCAGAGGGTGAAGTTCGAGTTTGATCTCAACAATTTTCGAAACTGGTGTCATGGGCCTAAAGTATCAGTGAAAAGTTTCCGATATATATATGAAATAGTGTACCATGTACTTCCACTTAAACCTAAAAGACAAAATAAACATTCTTTATTCTTGTACTGACCATATGAAGTTATTGACGGACTTCAAATTGTAATGTTACTTTTAAAAAGGGTACGTTCCTAAACAAACTTAGCGTAATAATAGAGTAGCGAAATACCACAGACGTTGCAAAGATATACAGCCATTCAGTTCAGTGGATTATAAACACATATTACACAGCTGCACTACGCCCGTGTTTACGGATGATGATTTCAATGATGAAAACCATCTAAACACTACATGTGAGCTAAGTTTTGAAGCAATACACTCTCCCATTATTTTTAAGATAAAAAGCAGACTAAAATGATGATAGTTTTAAAACACTTAACATTTAAGGGATCAACTAAACCAAAGCGCCGATAGTTTGGAAACAATTCCCTGCCCCATTACATTTAAAATATCAACTAAACCAAAAAACCAATAGTTTTAAAACAAGACACTGTCCCATAACATGTAAGAGATGTCAACTAGACCCATAAGCTGATAGTTTTTAAAAAAAAAACAATACTGTGTCCCATTACATTCAAAAGATAAACTACACAAACAAGCCGATAGTTTTATAACAATACACTGTCCCACTACATTTAAGAGATCAACTAGACCAACAAGACGATATTTTTTAAAACAATACACTGTCCTATTACATTCAAGAGATTAACTAGACCAACAAGACGATATTTTTAAAATAATACACTGTCCTAATACATTCAAGAGATCAACAAGACCAAGAAATGAAAAAAACATGTTAGAATTAGTGATCAGTGAAAAAATTACGCTATCATATGTTAACAGCTTGGTATTTGTAATGAAGAAATATTGTTCAATTCGCACCAGAATCGATTATGGCAAACTTAATTGTGTCAGAGAGTTTGATGCCGAAATCCTCCCTGACCAATAGATTTGAAAAACGTACACGTACGATTGTGTGACTGTTCTTAAGTGATGACAATGTATGGATGTGTTGTTGTTCTTAAGAATGGAACAAGTAGGAATGTGTTGTAGACCTTGAGTGTGAAACAAGTTTGGCTGTGTTGTTGTTCTTAAGAATGTAACAAGTAGGGATGTGTGGTAGACCTTGAGTGTGAACCAAGTTAGCCTGTGTTTTGTTTTCTTAAGAATTGAACAATTAGGGATGTGTTGTAGACTTTGAGTGTGAAACAAGTTTGGCTGTGTTTTGTTTTCTTAAGAATGGACCAATTAGGGATGTGTTGTAGACTTTGAGTGTAAAACAAGTTTGGCTGTGTTTTGTTTTCTTAAGAATGGACCAATTAAGGATGTGTTGTAGACCTTGAGTGTAATACAAGTTTGGCTGTGTTTTGTTTTCTTAAGAATGGACCAATTAAGGATGTGTTGTAGACCTTGAGTGTAAAACAAGTTTGGCTGTGTTTTGTTTTCTTAAGAATGGACCAATTAAGGATGTGTTGTAGACCTTGAGTGTAATACAAGTTTGGCTGTGTTTTGTTTTCTTAAGAATGGACCAATTAAGGATGTGTTGTAGACCTTGAGTGTAAAACAAGTTTGGCTGTGTTTTGTTTTCTTAAGAATGGACCAATTAATGATGTGTTGTAGACCTTGAGTGTAAAACAAGTTTGGTTGTGTTTTGTTTTCTTAAGAATGGACCAATTAAGGATGTGTTGTATACCCTGAGTGTGAAACAAGTTTGGCTGTGTTTTGTTTTCTTAAGAATGGACCAATTAGGGATGTGTTGTAGACCAAAATTTGTGAACCAAGTTTATCTCTGTTATTGTTCTTCAGTGGGGACGAAGTAATTATGGATTGCACTGAAATGAGACAAAGGTACCTGTATTGATAACACAAATTTGAAGATTTTACAAAGGAAACGCCCTTAGAAAATAAAATTGAATCGTAGACACATATAAATGTATACGAACATAAAACTTAGACACATAGGCGTGTATAAGAATACAACACTTAATCATGTAGACATAAGTAAGAAAATAACACTTAGGTATAAAGACATGTATAAGGAGCATACCACTGAGACAAAAACAGTGCATATATTGTTTAAAAAAGTACGTCCATGTCTCTCTTTATATTTTCACATAATATTAATTTTTTTTCTCAAAAAGTTCTTGGTACAAGTTCATTTAGAAGGTAATTCTATAATATTGCAATAGACCACTTCAGCTAAATGACATGTATTGTTGGGTGACTCTCCTGTGAGTTATCATTTCGTCATGGCAAGTGGTTTTTATTAAAATACCTTTAGGTGCAATGTAGTTCTAATATAGCAAAATCACAAAATGTCCACAATGTGTCTGGCTTGTATTCACTGTCAAAATAATATACTTAATGACAAAACACAATGAACATACTAATCAATGTTTAAATGACTCGATCGATATGACTGAAATAATATAATTTTAATTTTAAATTTAAATTTGAGAAATCAAATGAATTAAATTAAAATTTTGAATTCGATGTCACAAAATTAAAAGTTAAATTTGCAAAGCTATGTGACCAATGCCAAAAATGCCAATTCAGTTTCTTTTTTATTGAAAGAAGTAAGATAATTAACTAATTATTCAATTTTTTTTTTTTCACAAATGATTCCATCACAGAAAGCTTATGAACCTAAAAAAAATGGTACATCGTCATTTTAATTAAAGATGGTACAACAGTGTCCAATGATTATTGAAGACGGTACAAAAGTTTTAAATAATAATTAAAGATGGTACAACAGTGTCAAATGATAATTGAAGACGGTACTAAAGATGTAAATAATTATTGAGAACGATTCATAAGGGTCACCCAAAAAAAATAAAAAAATATGTGAAACGTTGAAGATAAAACTCAAAATAAATCATTTTCAACAGAAATGTATTATGGTTAAAATAATATTATGAAAAGATAATAGTTTGAAAGTACAATTGCAATAATTCCCCTCTAGTTTCTGAAAGTTATTATTGCAAAGGTTAATGACGTGCTATGTCAGCGTTGTTTGTTATGGTTGTTTTCTTATGTTTTCATACAACATTTTGGGTTTCTGTACTGCGCTTCAGTGCTACAGGCTACCTCGATCCATATAAACTTTAGGGCTCTAAGAATCTGCCAATATCTCGTTCAAAACAGCTAAAGCGTCCGGTCAAGGTCGGTGAGAACAATAATGATCTTCGTCACCATATAAGCTTCTGATGTCAGGGCAAGGTCGGTGATAACAATAATGATCTCCGTCACCATATAAGCTTCTGATTTCAGGACAAGGATGTTACAAGATAAAAGATGAAACAATCAGTTCAACGATATTAACCACACACACATCCGAGACGGTCCATGACAAAATTCATCTCCACGCTAGTTACCAATTATGGTGAAGATTGCGATTGAGAACATCATGCTTCACATCAGATACCACACACACTCGAGACTATCGATGAATGCATCATGCTCGAAACCCACCACCCACTGAAATTACCCTGATTTTCAAATAATTATTAAACAATGTGTCTATCGACCAAATGTTGAAACATGTTTGTATGGAGAAAGTTAAAGACACAGTCCGTCACTGATAGACATAATTTCTCACATGAGTTCTATCTCTGACTTTTTCAAAAAAAATGGTTTGCATATTTTCAACGTCATTAATATTTATTTTATCACTTTGCGAGTCATACATTTGTTGTCATCAAGTTAATTGTCATTTATTTATTTTATTTTTTAAAAATATTCTTTCGATTTAATCTATGTCCCAAAATTGTAATTATGTTGTTAAAAATTCTATATGATGTCGTCATTTAATTTAATAAATATACATGCCCCCAAAGACAGTTTTAAAGTGATTTTATGAATGTGTTTTACCATATTGATTGAGTCAAGAATTAGTAGTGGTAAACTGAATGTGTTATACTATATTGATTGAGTCAAGAATTTAGAAGTGATAAATGAATGTGTTATTGTTACGCACTGACTTGTATTGGGAGAAATTAATCTCCTATTTTAATTTTGATTGGCTCGTTGTAAGCAGTGCCTAACAAAGGACGATACCATAGAATCAACAATATTAAAGATACGACCCAAAACAGTTTCTAGTTACAATTAATTAAGATTTATTATGTCTTAAGATAATTACAAAAGAAAAGAAAATATAATTACAAGCTTCAACTTACAGTATGGTAGATCTCGTACCGGTACACAGTTAATACAATTAGAAATAATGATGCCAATAAATAATTCGAAATAAACACATATAAGTAGGAGCACACAAATACACAAAGAATAAAACACGCCTCGTAATGTTAAGAAAATCTATATGAAAAATCTCCCTCCCTCTCGTCGTGCCTGTCAATCCCTTATATAGGTGGGTCTGGAACTCTGGAACTTGCCTACAAAAGCAACAGTTGATGGGACTACACTTGACCCATTGTTGTCTATTACCTCCTTTTTTTTCCAACCCCCATTTCGTAACACCATTGCTGTGTAGCCCTTGCAACCAATGAGGTATCCCCATAAAAACCATGCACAGTAACATCGAAACCCGTCTTAAACAAAGGAACCAGAATGATCAATTCATTGATCGTGGGTCCTCAAAATAAAGATGAAGAAGAAGTTTAAAACTTCAATCAAATGGAAATTGCGCACCACGAAGAAGATGAGAAAAGTTTCATTTTTTAAGAGAATTATTTTATATATTAACGGTTCACGAACAATGTATTGATCATTTGAACACCTATGCATATACGGGGGATTTGCAATGTTTGTGTGCCTAGTTTTGATGATGATAGTTCACTGGTTGCAAGGGCGATAATTATTTTATATATTAACGGTTCACGAACAATGTATTGATCATTTGAACACCTATGCATATACGGGGGATTTGCAATGTTTGTGTGCCTAGTTTTGATGATGATAGTTCACTGGTTGCAAGGGCGACTTTGTGAGGGTAGTATGCAATGGGTGTTTAAGGCCTGAGGCAATAGACACACATTTGTCAAGTGTTGTCACCTGAACTGTTCCTTTTGGAAGCTTGTTCCAGTCCATAATTGTTTTGGGAGGGAACGGGCCGTTCCTAAATTGGCTTCTCTCTGGCATAAAAGGGACGTCAATGGGAAATACTGGAGATATGTTTTTAGCACCAACAAAACGTATTAGAATTAAGAAACCAATGTGAAACATTAACTTCAGCTTTAGCATAAAAATAAAATATAGAATGCTTATATAGAATATAGCCAAGATCATGAAGCTATACATAATAGACCATCAAATGCATCTATAACACTTTATTCATACACTTTAATTGTAAACACCAGAAGTAATTCATTTCTAAGCATGTATGGTAAATTCCTTTATTGTCATGTGAGGTTGTAGGGATGCCATATATATAACATATTATTTAATATGGGATTCATTTTTATATATGTTTTCTATAATGTCCCTTGAAAGTAGGGACCGATTTCGGGTAAATTACATCTTAGAAAAGATGTAATAATCCACACTCACAAAGCAAGAATGTTTTAGAGCACTGCACTGGTTAAGCATATTTTATATAATATATGCCTATATTAAAGTTATAAATTAAAACTTCATCAAACAAACACAAAAAGCAAATCAAATTGTTAACAAATTTCAAGAATTTAAGTTCTAGTTTTGATTAGAATATTTATTATAAAAAAATTGCGTAACAACAGCAAAATAAAATGTCTGACAAAATTCTTTAAAGGGATCCACAAAATACATTTAGATAGGTCAGTTAATTGTGTCCCTTTAATTTATAATTTTTTTTTTGAAATAAACCTTCCTAAAAAAGAAGAAAATATTAGGATAAGTTAATTGGAAGCTTGAATTTAGAACCATGACTAAAAGACAAGATCATTTTGCCTAAGAGCCTTTCTTAGCAGTCATGAAAGATGAAAACACTACAAGAAATGGAGAAAATGTAATAACTTAAGTGATCGCTATTGTTATTTGCGGAATTTGGATTTCCCTTAAACACAATTACAGGAATTGAACGAATTTATAAAATGTAATTGTTAAAATAAGATAATGTATAAAAGAATGTTTTTTTTTCTACTCTCTGCAAATGTTTCTTTTAGGCATCATAAACCAGGAATGTCAGACACAATAACGTCCAACACAACAACGTCTAGAAGGACATTAATTAAACTACAGTTAAACTAGGTGGGTGATCATAACCATAGAATTTTAGAGACAATTTTAGAGCACATAAATTAAAGTTCATAAAATCATAAATAATACACTTTAATATGTTAAAAAAATACATTTAAGGTGTATGGGATGATATTTATTATTCAGGAAATAATTATGTTATAGTGGACTAGTGGACTGGACCGTAACGAGAGCCGAACAGTGCACACACGCATAGACGGTAGTCAGAGTGTGTGATTGGACAGATTGTTCCCGACACAAGCAGAAAGTCAACATTTTTAGAACGTGTAATATGTGTATATATATGTTAATGTTTAATTGCTGTAAATAAAAACATTGAAAACATAACAAATACATTTAATAAGTATGAAATAATGCATTTAATATGATTTCATGCATGCATAAAACTTAATAAGCTTAATACTTCATTAGTCACAACTTTAGTCCAGTTAGTAGTAACAGTGGCTTATTCAGTATCTTGCAAAGAATCGTTTTTTCCCCATGCTAAAATAGCATGGACACAAGCGCTATCAAAGTACTCAGTTATCATCATCATGACTGCTTACAATCATACGAAGTCCATTGTGCTAAAAGTAATTAAGTCACAAACTACAGATTTTGAGACAATCAAGTTGAACTTTTCTTTTCGTCTATAAAAATGTATTAAAATTTCTGAATTATATTTGGTTAACACTGATCAGCTAAGATTTCAGTTTAAATTGATTTTGACAACAATATGACTCAAGTAAATTTAGCTCTAGGGTCTAATAATGCAGTCTTTTCACGAAAACGTACACAACACAGTAATCTTACATGACGCGTTATCTAATGCATTCCCAATCTGCAGTTTAAACACAATTCTATACAAGAATCAAACGGTCTTATCTATTTTCTTTACGACTCAATATAGTTGGTGAATGTTGATGTTTTATTCAAAGTGTTTCTCCAGGAGACATCTAATAGTAACATTCTGAAAGTCTAAATTGCCCTTTTAAACATAGTCTAAAAGAGACATTGAATTAAAATATGTAACAAAATGCACCACTGCATTTTAAATTGTTTTATTAAGGGAACCCTTGCACTCGCTTTTGCTCAAGACTCTTTGTTTCCTCAATATATGTTCCCCATCCATGACGTAAATCGATTTGACTTGACAGTGTTGAATAAAGTCTTGAGTAAAAAAAAAAAAAAATTGGGCGCACAATAGTATTTTTTTTCAGGTAGTACGCGCCATAGTTCCTCCCACAACGCTTGAAAAAGTATTTCCACTAATCAAATACTTTTATCAAAACATAGCAATTAGCGAGGTAATCACATTATATGAAATGTGATCGGCCAATTATGCATGCGACAGAAAGAAAGAGACACAGAAAGATACATAAAGAAATAACACCAAAAAAAGAGATATAGTGTGCGAAATAATGAGACACATGCCATATAAAGAGAATAACATTGAAAGATCGACTCTGATGGGATAGAATTAAAATGAGAGAGAGAAATTGAGAGATATAAATCTATAGAGAGATATATATAGTGATAAAGATATACATATTCAGGAAGAGGTAGAGATAGAGAGAGCTGAAAAGAGATATAGAGATTGATATGGAAAGACTAAAAGACAGACAGACCGATAGATATGTAGATTGATAGAGAGAGAAAGAAAGATGGATGGATAGAAATAGAAATATTCCAGCAGACTGGAGAACAGCGCATGTCACTCCAATGTACAAGAAAGGGGAGCATTCTGACCCTGCCAACTATCGTCCGATATCTCTCACCAGCGTGGTCTGCAAACTGTTGGAGCACATAATCGTAAGCACAGTCATGAAGCATCTTGAATCAAAAATATACTCATTGACAGTCAACATGTCTACCGAGTCAATACATCATGTGAAACCCCGCTCCTTGAATTTGTAGAAGACTTGATGACCAATCTGGAGAACCGCAAGCAGACTGACGTGATGGACTCGCAAAGGCATTTTACCGTGTGAATCATAGTTTGCTTCATCACAAACGCCAAAGATATGGGATCCAAGGCACCACTAAAACATGGAGCTCTTGCTTCCTGAGCCACCGATGTCAAGCAATAGTGGTGGACGGTACACGCTCCTCCTTTGCCGATGTGAAGTCAGGAGTCCCTCAGGGATCAGTGCTAGGCCTATTTTTGTTCCTAGCATACATTAATGACCTATCAGAGAAACTTACATTCCAAGCAAGACTGTTCGCCAATGACACAGCGGTGTATAGGACGATCGCCAACAAATCTGACAAGGACCAGCTACGACAGGATCTCAATCTGTTAGCTGAGTTGAAGATGAGCTGGGACATGGAATTTCACCCTGCCAAATGCCAGAGACTATCAGTTTCTAGAAGTTTTACTCCTCTACACTACAAATACGAACCTTACAGCCATAGACTTGAGCCAGTTTCCTCCGTAAAGTACCTGGGTGTTACCAAAGAGAAATAGAAACAGGAGACTACGCTCTCTTAGTGTAAAAGATAATAATTATTGGACCGCATTCTAGTTGTGTAAATGAAAAATTAGAACAAGGTACGCTAAACTTTAACTCATAGAAGGGACATTACCTTGCACTTATCATTATCTTAATCACATGTGGCTGAGAGCAACCCGGTTGACAGATACACTCTCCAGTTGCATAAATAAACAATTGAAATAACAAATATGAAATGCAGTATTTGATATACAGTATGTTGCATATCATTTGTCAAACAGCATGCTTACAATATTCAGATTTCATTTTGAAAAAAAAAATAGCAAGCACAATTAATACAATTTTAAAAGAACAATGAAATAACCCATTTCATTTTCATTAAGTCTTTTGAATTCTCACAAATCTAAATTAAAATAAAAAACATAATTGAATTGAATGTGTTTTTATTTGCAGTCACAGAAAAAGCAATAATATAAGATATTTTCTGTAATGTTCATTGTTCTTTTACTATTTTTAAATAGTCAAATAATAAAAAGTTTTTTCTCATACTGATTAGATGAAAAAAACCTTGTCACAGGAATTAGTGTTTGTTGCATTACAGGACCATTTCTTACTGCAGTATAATCCATAAGAACCATGTAGACAGTCTGAAATATTCAATTACAAATTTGTTGGATATATGAATATAAAGGAGATACTTCTTCTTAAAGGTATTATGACAATGACTGAGCAACATTTTAATCTGTATGAACAAAAAATCCTTCCAAGGCTCAAAGTTGTGAATGGAATAATAATAACGAAATACTAATTTCTGCTCAGCTGGAGCCTTCCCAGGTTATGTTAATCCCTTAAAAGTTAAAGTAGGTTGTCTGATATTTAGAAATTGTGTGTGGGTGTGGGCAAACTTTCATAGAAATTAGAAGGCATTAATTTTAAATTAATCAAGTGTCCATGATTAAGTTGACACAAATAATCATGACATGTATCAATTACACGTGACAAATATCAACTTCACATGGAATAATTCAACTACAAAAGACATATATCAACCATCCCTGGATTATATTAACTTTACATAACATTTACAAATATACATAACTCATAATAACAATTTTAACAAAATTTATCCTGATATTTATAATAAATATTCGTTTCTGAGTTTTAATTTAATGTTAAATTAAAATTTAAACTCATATAATCTAAACGTGTATGTCTTTTACTATTTTATAATTAATGGTACACATTGTAAATATATTGTCCGATCTAAATGACAGAAATGCTCACACTAAAAAGGGCAAAAATTACATTAGTAAATCTTTTTTTTTATATATTGGTGATCTCAACATTTTATTTTTTTGCAGGCACAAGTTTTAAATAACAAAGATTAACCTGACAAAATAAATTACCTTGACATTGTCCATTTTCTATACTGTAACATTCTAAACATTGACAACTGGTACTGCCAAAACTGTTGACACACATTTTGTCCCAGCCTGACAGATGAGGAGTCCAGTAGTACACTGATCTACATCTCTGTCACAGTGTGTTACTATGGTTACAAAGAACATGGAAATATAGTCACAAACGGTATTCAAAATTCTGTCAATTTAATCTAATTGTTCATGTATTAAGTAAAAATATTACCTGAATACATGAAAAACAATATTCAAACTGTTAAACTTACCAGTAAATCCTATTTTACAGAGGAATCATCTCACAGGGTCACATATGACAGCACCAGTACCATAGGTACAGTCATTGCTACCATTGAATCCCCTTTTACCTTGACCACAAGCTGCATAGAGCAGGTCACACAGGTTCAATTGATCAAATGTTTATTCATTGATATCTGTTAAAATAGAAGGATGGATACATTATTTTTTTTTGGAACTTAAGTTATTTAAATTTTTAAAATATTTTAAAATAATATATATTACAAACAAAAACATTAATTTATAGATTGTAACACATGCTAATCTTTTGAAGATGTAACATGTTTAAGTATTGATATTTTTTGGATGGCCTGCCGCTATCACTTTAATAATGATCAATCTCTCTCAATCAATCATAATAATATTGTCCAATGAATACATTACATAGTACTTTATTAGATTTGATAAACACATCAATAATAAGCCTTGCTCTAAGGATGTCCTGCAATAATGATTCTGGGATGCAACAATCACACACTTATATAATATTCCACATCACAAGTGAATCTCAAAACTTCCATACTTCATTAATCCATACAAGAGAGAATAAAAAGATGTCTGCTCCCTGTCAGATAAAATGGTACACTGCCTCAATCTACCAACGCGTGAGGTCTACCTCCGCACTAGAAAAATATAGTTCCCACTTTTTCTCGTGATTCACAAATGACTACAAAGTTATAATCAAATTACTACGCCATCCTGACATGTGTCGCGTGTAGATTTACATCCAACTTGGTCTATTACATAAACAAATTAAGACATTTTTTAATTTTTTATTTCAAATAGAAATTTAAAAAAAAAATACATTTAGATCTAATCAAGACAGAAAATTCTGGTATGTTCGTGTCAAAAAAAACAAACAAAATACATAAATAAATATTGACTTCTGAGCTCACCACTCACCTTGGTACAAACAAATTCCTTGAAGACTGTATCCACTTTTACACAAACAATATTCAGTGTTAGTACCTTGTACAAAAGTACAGATGTCATAAAATCTGGGATCACCCACAATGTTCCTTGAAATTCAGTTTAAAAAAAAATTGTCACTTATATACATCTGTTTTAAATACGCTATAAACCTTTTCAACATTAGTACTTTTTTATAAATTTTACCAAAGCTTTGCTAATTTCAGCCTTATATTCATTAAATGGATTACAGAAATAGATGACTTCTTTAAAGCCCTTTTCAAACATTATAATTACATTTCCTGTGGCCAGTGGTTTAGGAAGGAGGGTGGCAAGCAAAAAGTATGTTCCCCTCCAGGGAGTACTTTTTCTCTTATATGGAGGGGTGGCATTTTCATCCAAATGCATATACTTTTTTTTTCTTGCTGATAAGCGGTAGAGAAAATCTTGGCCCAAGCTGGTGGCACTAGTCCAAGCTACAACACTGCATGTGGTACATATTGATATTAATTCAATTCCCTTATATCTGTTTATTTCTTAATTCTTACTTTTGACACAACTTTTTCAGTCTGTCCCCAGAGTGTATCAATAGTTACACTTGCAGTTGAAGTTTCCTGTCAGTCCCCACAGTGCACCAATAGTTACACTTGCCGTTGAAGTTTCCAATTGTGTTCTCACATATATTCTCACAGTTGTGGGTTTTTGTTGTACATTCATTGACATCTGAGACACAAACAAATGTTAACATTTAATAATTTAATACTCATCTCTTATGGCCATTATAGCTACAAGGT
The DNA here is from genome assembly GCA_964033795.1 of Lymnaea stagnalis. Lineage (NCBI taxonomy): Eukaryota > Metazoa > Mollusca > Gastropoda > Lymnaeidae > Lymnaea > Lymnaea stagnalis. Next base: position 68,430 of record CAXITT010001162.1, on the reverse strand, counting down.
TATATCTTTCTAGAAAATCAAGATGAGCATAATTGCTATGTTTAAATGGATTTTATTAAATTATATATTATTTTTTATTAATGAACACAAAAACCCAGATTTAAAAAAAAAATAAACAAAAGTGAACTCAATTATATCTATCAGACATACCCTCACACATGTTATTTTTATTGCTGGTCTATCGTTTCCTACCAAGTCAAGAACAGCTGCCTATGTGTTGACACAGTCTTCAACTCAAAAATCACAGTTGATGTCTTCAGTGATATCTAAACGAACAGGTTAAATGTAGGATAACACTGCACATTCACGCATTCAGTGATATTTTAATGAACAGGTTAAATTTAGGATAAAATTGTACATAAAATTTATTAATAAAAAACATCTTAATTAAAAGACATGATAAAATTTAACTGGGAAATTTCGCTTTTCCCCAAAATAAAAAAAAATAATTAAAAAATGAATTTCTCACCTATACATTTGTGTCTTCACTCAGAGTGTATCCAGTTTTGCAGTTACATAAAGCAGAGCAATTTCAAACTGAGCAAGCATGGAGTAAACGCTTCACTGATCAAGTCTGGGAAAAAACCCTTCTCCTTACACAGGGTGGCAGTAGTTTGTTCTGATAGAAAGAAACATTTGTTGTTACAAATTGTTTAGCAAAAATTGTTTTACATATTTAAAAATACCTTTATTTCCCAAGGGTTTGATTTTTAATATAGCTTTGATTTTATTTGAACTGTTCCTCTTTTGCATTTAATTCATTTGAACAATTCCTACTTTGCTTTGAAAACATTTGAACTATTTCAATTTTGCATTAACTTAATTCAAACTATTCCCACCTGGCATTTAGTTCATTTAACTATTTCTGAGTTGCATTAAACTCATTTCAACTATGGCCACCTGGCATTGAGTTCATTTGAACTATTTCTATGTTGAATTTAATTAATTTGAACTATTACTTTGTTGAATTGAATTTAGTTGAACCATTTCTTCCTTGCATTTAAATCAATTGAACTATTCCCATCTGGCCTTGAGTTCATTTGAAAAAGGCCTACTTTGAATAACTTTAAATTTTAAATAAATCTACCTTGCTGGCAAGTTCCATTACAATTTTCAGTTTTTATTTACTTTTGACAGGAATATGGGTAACCGACCTCAGTGTTTAAACACAATTTTTTTTAATGTGTGTGTTCTCTCTGAACACTCATCAATATATGATCAATACTGATCTGTGGTTCAAGATACAAATATATAATGGATAGCATTTTTTGAATTTTTAAGAAATATTTTTGTTCACAATTTTGGGGACATTGTGTATACGAACTTTCCTATGTTTAAAAACCAGATTTCCTATGTTGTTTCGTGTGTTTGTCTTTCCAGGTTAAACAGTTATATAATTTTTCTAATTTTTTTTTTGGAAACTGCATTTTAATATGTTATAATGGGAACGGCAAAGACGCAATCTGCTTTTTTTTGTAAACTGCATTTTTATAGAAGTTTTATGTTGGTTGTTAGCCACTTATGTTTGTAGAGTGCAGCTTATGGGAATTTTTTTCCTGGTTCACAGTCACTGTGCGGGGCATACCTCTCCCAAACATCATCACTGACACAGGAATCAGATTCAAAAACGATTAATATGGTTATCGTCCGATGTTTCAGCATCAATAATTTATTTTGCAATAA
>CAXITT010001162.1:0-33657 GCA_964033795.1 Lymnaea stagnalis | reverse complement strand
ATTACAAAGACATAACATCATTTTACACGCTAAAAACAAACTCAAAAATACGTTTAAAAATGTCCAATTACAAAGACATAACATAATTTTGCATGCTGAAAACAAACACAAAAATCCGTTTACAAATGTTTCCATTACAAAGACATCATATCATTTTACACGCTGAAAACAAACAAAAACTACGTTTACAAATGTTTCCATTACAAATACATAAAATCATTTTACACGATGAACAAAAAAAAATCCGTTTAGAAATGTTTCCATTACAAAGACATAACATCATTTTACACGCTGAAAACAAACACAAAAATCCGTTTACAAATTTTAATGTTTCCATTACAAGGACATAACATCATTTTACACGCTAAAAACAAACACAAAAATACGTTTAAAAATGTCCAATTACAAAGACATAACATCATTTTACACGCTGAAAACAAACACAAAAATCCGTTTAAAAATGTCCATTTACAAAGACATAACATAATTTTGCATGCTGAAAACAAACATAAAAAAATTCGTTTACAAATGTTTCCATTACAAAGACATCACATCATTTTACACGCTGAAAACAAACACAAAAATCCGTTTACCAAAGTTTTCATTACAAAGACATAACATCATTTACATGCTGAAAACAAACATACAAAATATTAAACTAGCATTTTACTTGTAATAAAGAAATATATTGAAATATTAAACAAAAAACAAATGTTTGTAGATAGGTCTGAGCATTTTTATTAGTATTAAAAACTGATCATTTTCATCAATCGAATATTAATGGCATAATTTTTTTACTTGTAATAAAGAAATATATTGAAATATTAAACAAAAAACAAATGTTTGTAGATAGGTCTGAGCATTTTTATTAGTATTAAAAACTGATCATTTTCATCAATCGAATATTAATGGCATAATTTTGTAAAGAAAACATCAAATGTTTACAAAAACTTTCTTCAAATCGGGTACAAATAATGTAACATTTCCAAATATTTGTTTGATGAAGTATTTATTTGAAATGTAATTGTGCTATACCGTTCTTCAAATAAATTACACCTTGCCATTTCCATAATTTTTGACACAATTTTTAAGCAAATCCAGAAGAATTTTCCTAAAACTAGTACAACAAATAGAAATAACCTGATATTAATCACAACTTGTCAGTCTTGAAGTCTCAAACAAAAATCATGGGTTTAATGAAAATACACAATAAACATACTTAACAATATTTAAAAGACCTGACGGACAGAATTAAAACAATATAATTTAAAGGTTCATTTAAATTTAATGTTAAGTATTAAACTGAAACAATCAATTTCAATAACTCAAAACTCGCTGTGTAAGTTTACAGCATTAATGTAAGTTTACAGCACAAATTGAATTAGACCAAAGTAAAACAATTGAACTCCATGTCTCCAAACTCACTATGAAAGTTGACAGCACTATTTGAACAAGTCCATATCAATATTGAATAACAACATTTTTTTAAAAACATATTAAAAAAAAAAAAATTACTATATAGAATAAATCAGAGTTCTCACAACTGCAGTGCATTACTTCTGCATAATTACATTTTATTTCAATATTCTTTTTTTCTTACATATTAAAAAAAAAGACAAAGGATACGCAAACAATTTTTTTAAAGGGAGATTATTATATATTTTTTTATATATTTATATATAGAGTGAGATATATCTTAGATTTTTTGAGACATATTTTTAATTTGTAAAACGGTCTTTAAAATAAAACAAATCCAATAAAAAAATTTTTAAAAACTGTTTTCGAACGCATTTGTATTCTTTCCCATTTTTCTTATGTAATTTTAATGAAACAATGAGATAACGTTTATAAAATAAATATTTTTTAATTTCAAAAGCATAAACAAAACAGTGTTAATAGTTGTAACATTTTAACACTAGTTTTATTTCACATTCGATCCCTTCCAATAGGGATGAAATATATAAAGTGAATGATAAGCTTACCAATGCCAAGCAGTAAAGCAAATGTTCAAAATAGTGTCCATGATACATAAATTATTTTTTTACGCCGGCGTAAGAAAAACTAATTCCTATATAAATTGTTCGTGATAATTTGTATTTGAAATAACTATTTTTCTTATGAGTATAACGCGGTTGTTTTTATTTAAAGCCGATAATGCCTCCAACCCCCCCCCCCCTCTCTCTCGTTTACATCTACGATTTACTATTGAAACAAAACTCTTCTTCTTTCTCTTCTTTGATATTTTAAGGACCCGCTTAAAATGTGACACTTGTTGCCCGATTTTAGATTAATTGATTAAACAATGAATCCTTTCAAAGAACAACCATGAAGCTATTAGATGTTTGTTGTTGAACACACTTTTTTTAGATATATTACATTTTATTATTTTTTTATTTTAAAATTCAATTGTGAATTTTGTTTGATAGATTAATTTGCGCAAACTAAACACTAGCCAGACATCTTTGGACCAACTGGGCGAGCTTCAGGACACTCTCAATGAGTTCTTTATAACGAAAGCTCGTAGACCAGGGCGAGACTTGACATTTGCACCGATGCTGCCGCTTAACGGCACTCCTATGAGCGAATTTTCGGAGGTCACTGAATCGGATGTGAAGAAAATCCTGGCTGACTCCCTGAAAAAGTTATTTTTGCTTGACCTTCTTCCAGCAAGGCTGTTGTACGAATGTTTAAATAAATATAGTCCATATCATAACTAATATCATAAATTAGTCTCTAAAATCTGGTATTGTTCCATCCTCTTTTAAAGAGGTGGTTGTAGCTCAACTGCTAAAGAAGGTGAATCTCGACCCGAGTGTGTTGGGAAATTATCACCCCTTCTCTAATCTAAAATTATATCCAAGATTTTGGAGAAAGTGTTTTTCTGCCAGCTCCCGAATTACCTCATTCGGTGTGACTTGTTTGAGCCTTTCTAGTCAGTGCATCACTCTACCGAGACAGGTTGCGCTTCGTAAATGACCTTCTGAAATCTTGTGGTGAGGGAAAGATATCGCTTTGTTTGTCGTTATTTGATCTATCGGCTGTGTTCGATACGCTTGACCACGGCATACTTCTCAAACGTCTGGAAAATACGTTCAGTTTCACCAATACCGTCCTGAAATAGTTCTGCTCGCATCTAAAAATCTGGGTCCAATTGTTGCAAACGGCTTGACCGCAAAGCAATCTATCATCGAATTTGTAGTACCCAAGGGCTAGGTCCTAGACCCGGTGCTTTTCAATATGTACCTTCTGCCCCTGGGTGCCATGATCAAGCAGTTTGATATGCTATATCACATGTTTTCGGATGATACCCAACTCCAGAAACCTGTTATCCCCTCTCAGTTCCCTCACTCAGCTTTGAAGTAGACATAGAAGACAATTGAGTCAGTTAAGCACAAGATGGCTATAAACAAGCTTAAATTTAACGATGAAAAGACTGAGTTGATCCAATTTGCTACCAATAAAAAACTAAAATAATTAAATAGACACAAACCTTACTCTCTCAGGTATACAGATTGAATTTGCTCAAAAAGTGCGAAACCTGGGTGTCTACTTAGACAGAACACTATCTATGGAATACCACATTAACATGCTTTTTAATGTGAATTTTCTAGATAAGCGTAGAATTATTCATATAAGACCTTTCTTAACGAAACATGCATCAAAAAAGGTGATGTCTGCGTTCGTCCTATCACGCATGAACTACCGCCATGTTTTAATGGTATGTCTTCCAGCTACGCTCCTAGATAAAATTCAAATAGCACAGGATAAGGCGGCTCGCATTGTTTTTTGAAAATGCCAATTTCATCATGCTAAAACACTTCTGAGAGAGGTGCATTGGCTTGAATTCTGGAAGCGTTTAACTCCTTGTTTTAAACAGTGAATTATATATTAATATTTAAGGTTTTCCGAATTGTAATCGTTCATCTTCTATGTCGATCTTTTAGTAAAACACACATTGTGTTCTTTACAAAAATAATTCACATCGTCTTCAAAAGACGCACAGGTCTCAAAAATGCTGCCAACCTCCATTTTTATAAAAGAAAGCGCGGCAAACTTGCCCATTATTAAGCCTCTGGTTCGAATCCTGTTTTTTTTTCGATTACTAAGACTTTCGGGTGCAAATAGCCATTGGCGATGATGGATACTCGGGTACCTATAGCAACTTCGATAGAATAAATCAGAGTTCTCACAAATGCAGTGCATTACTGTTAAATACATTAATTTTATTGAAATATATTTTTAGATAAATCCATTTTTTTAAACATTATTTACTGAAATAACACATTGACACAATAGTTACAGTATTTTATAGTTACATTTTGTGAGCTGTGTTAACTTATAGTTATAACACATTTAACAATAATAAATTGACCAATTGTAACTCTACAGATGATTTAATTAAGGCATTCCTCTGTTATTAACTTTCTTAAAAGCAGTGTCAGTAGTGAGAAAATTAGTACTGTTTTTTAGTGAAGATAAACAACAGTTAAATAAGATATTAACATATAGAGCCTTACCACATATCCTTCACTAGATATAAGTTATTGACATTTTGACCTAAAGCACATAATTTTCACCAAAAAAAAATATTGATAATATAAAAAGTATAATAGCGCATAATTTTAAATATGAATAAAATATTAAAATTTAAACCGATATCACAAAATTTTCACTAGACATAAGATGTTTATATTTATAATCATATCACAAAATATTCACTAGAAATTAGATATTAACATTTAGACCGATATTACATATTTTCAATAGAAATAAGATATTACCAAATAGGCCGATATCACATAAAATTCACTAGAAATAAGATATTAAAATGCTGATACATATACATATATATATATTATTTTTTAATATGTACGCTTCTTTTTCTCTTCAATATTTTAAAATGATATTATATTATCAGATTGTTCTTGTAGCAAAATTAAATCAGTTATTTAGCTTGCAATTGTATAATAACGAACTCTTGAGGACAGAAGAAATTGGACATAAAGGGCAGGGAGAGGTAGTACTATTTTAATTATCAGTTGAGGACTTAAGAAATGGGACATAATGGACAGGGAGATAAGTGATGCTTTTTAAACTTTCAGTTGAGGACATACGAATTGGGACTTGAAGGACAGGGAGATGGTTGTAGAAACAGAAATAAGAAGGGAGATTATTGAAACATTTCCTCCCTACAAGGATAAAAGTCAATTATCCAGTTTATTTTATTTTTTTAATTGTATATAATATTTAGATATCAAGTACAACATAACGACTATTTATTTGTGTTGTAGCTCTAGATGCAGAGAACGAATTCAGGTCGACTACAACTTATATAAAACGTAATAATCCACTTAAACAAATCGTAGGAGTCCTGATCAACACCCTGATTAAACATAATTAATGCTATATATATTTCAGATACAATTATTTGGTTTCAGTTTTCTGTTAAATAAAAATAACGAAACAAATAAATGTTTTTTACAAATAATAAAGAATAATTGAGCTATTCAGCTATCCAATGTTTGTTTAGATTACATTGTCACAGAAAAAAAAAAATAAATGTCACACAAGAAATCCCCCCAAAATATCAACAAAATGTATGTAGAAAGCAAAAGCACTTGTTTCCTTTGAAAAATAATATTCATTAGCATTGAAACTTCTTTTTAAAAAGAAAATAGTCGTTCAAGGTCTCTGGAAATTTGATTAAAAAACCAGGAAAATAAGCCATGAGCGTTTCGGCAAAGATCCTTTCTTAGCAGACAGGAGAGATGAAAAAAGGAAAAGAAATATAGACAATTTAATAATTTAAGTGATCGACTTAGTTATTTCCGGTAGTTGGATTTTTCAAGAACACGATTACAGAAAGTGAAAGATTGTATAACTTATTAGTTTGAAAATAATCTAATATATAATGTCATATTATTTTGTCCCCCGTCTACCTCAATAACAATAATCATGGGTTTTTTTTTTTACTTGTAGACGGTGACGTCATCGTTGTTGTGTTAATACAATTGCATCCCATTGCTGTAAGTACGTGAGGCCCGTTATTCTTGAGTTTATATTTGAGATGCCAGTGATTTTTTAGTTGAGATATGAGAGGCATGTGATTATTGAGCTGAGATTAAATAGGCCCGTGAGTCTTGAGTTATGAGCAGCAAGTGGTTCTTGAGGTAAGATGTGAGAGGCCAGTGATTCATGAATTGAGATTTGGGGGGCCAGTGATTCTTAAGTTAAGATGTTAGCGGCCAGTGATTGTTAAATTGAGATGTGAGCGGCCAGTATTTCTTGAGAGAGATGTGAGTGGCCAGTGATTCTTAAGTTGAGATGTGAGCGGCCAATGATTCTTGAGTTGAGATTTAAGAGGATCTTGAGTGTTGAGTTGAAATGTGAGCAGCCAGTGGTCCTTGAGATGAGATGTGAGGGGCCAGTGTCTCTTAAGTTGAATGTTAGCGGCCAGTGATTCTTGATTTGAGATGTGAATGGTCAATGGTTATTGGGGTTAGATGTTAGAGGCTAGTGATTCTTAAGTTGTGATGTGAGAGAACCGTAATTCTTGAGTTGAGATGTGAGCGTCCAGTGGTTCTAGGGGTTAGATGTGAGCAGGCAGTGATTCTTGATTTAAGATGTAAATGTTTAGTTATTCTTGAATTGTGATGTGAGAGAACAATAATTCTTGAAATGAGATGTAAGATGCCAGCGATTATTCAGTTGAGATTTTTAGCGGTCATTGCTTCATTTTGTTTTGAGATGTAAGGGAACCGTAATTCTGCAGTTGAGATGGGAGAGGCTATTTCTTTTACCTGTAACTATGCCTTAAATTTTAAGACATCAATGTAAACACAGTTGTTAGTTTCCCTGTGTCTGTCATAGTATTACTAAATATAACATGATTGCAGCCAACTGAGACTATTGCAGAGAGATGTTGTAATGAGTCTAGAGTTCATTTAAATCTAAGGAATGGGTTTGTGAAGTTGTATCTTATTAAATAAATGAACTATTACAATATGTGTGAACTATTACATTGTGAATGAACTATTACATTATGGAGGAACTATTAAATTGTTGCAGAAAACAACACAGACAATGGGAAATATAGAAAAGGTATATCCCTACATCTCTACAAACAGAGGGACTGACCATCTATAATGGCACGCCTCTGTTAGAAAAATACAAACTACAATATGTTACAAATGCATTTGATGATCATTTCACGTAAAGAAAAACATAATTAAAGGTTAAGTTTCGAATAAAAAACACCATTTTACAACACACTAATACAAACACAGAGATACTCAGACAAAAGAGGAGAGGTCATTTTAGGAGGTGATCTCCATTATATCACCAGCAGTTGAGATAAAACAAACCCTAAACGAAAAAATACAATTATAGAAGAAACAACACACACGTTAATAATACAATACATAACAGAAACATATAACATGGTAGAAACATACATAACACTACACATGGGAGGGTAAGAGACAAAATTTGCATGCAATACTTTCAACACTAAGGCAAGATTTGGTATATTCTACATACCAAAAATATATAAGATTATATGAAGCTAAAGACATTCCTAAAACGCTAGACATTACAGATAACACAAGGGAACATTTATAATAATAAATACAACAAGATCAAACATCATTAAAAAATCTCCTCATTGGAAATTTAACAATTAACATTTAGAAAACAATCACTACGCATATGTTATTAATAAAGTTATACAACAATATGGCACACTACCAAACAAAACATGGGACAACTCTAGGAATCAACAATAAAAAATTTCACACACAACTGTGCATCACATTTATGCGGGCAACACAGAAAAGAGGAAAGGAATTACCAACAGAGAACGCAAACAATCCTTTCAGCCCAAATATACATAATTTAGAAGAAGAACTATAAAAATTAAACAATATTAATAAATGGGGCACACGTTAGAAGTAGAATTTTCACTGTCAACCAAGAGGACCCTACAATTATCTTGTTAACAATAGAACAAAAGTAGACAAACAGGACACATAAAAGACACGTACGTGGAAACACATACTGACACACCAAAGATAGTAAACACAATTGAAAATTATTACACAAAACGTTTTGTAACATACAAGACAAGAACACACATTTTACGAAAAACAAAAATAAACTCAAAGGAAAAATAAGAAATGGACGAAAATAATACATTAGCAGACATTCAAACATAACTGATAAGCGTGTAAAAAATCAAATGATCTGCACCAGATGGCCTGACAACGGAATTGTACTTGTTCTTTCTCACAATACTATGACCAATTGTACATGCCACACTAGAAGAAGCTTCCAGCAAAACTGAGATACTACAATCAATGAATAATTATAAATGTCCCAATGTCCAGTTGATGAAAATATTCATTTGAAATTTCAAACTACTATAACTTTAACCAGATAAATTACAAATTGACTCTTCGTGAACAAGACTTTTTGAAGAGAATCCAGAAGAATTTTTTACTTAATTAATCTAGTAAAACTAATAGAAGTGGCACGGTAATCAAAATGTAAGTTCACAAACACATTCATGTGTGTTATCTTTTGTTATCTCTTTCTGGATTCTAATATGAAAAGATTTATTGAATTATAACAGAAATGCAGGCAAAATATTTGAGCGATCTGTTTATTATTTTCAGATTAAACAGAGTAAAGCAGTTGGGAATTTAATAAATATATCGAAGTATTTTTAAACAAAAACTATATTTTTCAAGAAAATATGTTTAAAAATGATGCACTTTTTCATCAAATACAAAACAAAACATTTGACTTAATAATAATTATGTTTCCATCTTTCCTATGTGTAAAGTTCTGTTAATCTAAATTTTTTAACAAAAAAAATATCAATGTTAAAGGGTTTATTCTGTCTAGCTCAAAAAACATCGAATCAAATACATATAAAACTATGATAATAAATATATTTTAAGTAACAAAATGACTTCATATAATTTATATATTATTTTATCAGTACCTCAAAAGCGATACGTTTGAGTGAAATAAAATTTGAACACATATTTAATGCATCGTCCTTTATTACCTTGATATTATTTTTTTTTACCTTGGGACGTTGGTAAAAAAAAAAATTAAAATACTGATACAAGCCAACAACAAAAGTCAGATTTCTGCTTATGATTAGAAACGACCAAAAAAGGCACAGCATGATATTTATGATTAATCTATTTAAGCCGCTAACAAGATTATCTCTTATATAATGTACGCTTATTATGTGACGCGTGGATTTCTGCCTTAAGAACTACTTACTAATTAGCGAATTTCGTATTGACAGTAGGTTACAAAAAACCTATAAATGTTAGAGAAAAAAAGTATGTTTCAATAACACGCAAAATATAATTCCCGATAAATACGGTAAATGATTTTTTTTAATATAACGCAACTACTTTTGGAGCTTACAAATTGTATTTTTGGAAAATGAAATCGTCTCAATATAAGTATGGTGCGAATAAAAAAAAATTGTTTAAAAGTAGTTTGGACTTCTGTCCTTCCTGCTGGGAAGCCCTTACCTGGAAAGTTCTTGTCGCATTGACCTGGTTCTTGCTTCAAGCTTCCACACACCTTGTTCTACATTTTTCTTTTCTTAAAGGTTGATTGCCCATACATGTTTTTTCAAAGGGAAACAATTGAGTTATTTTTCTAATTGTCTTTTATCGACATAGTTTTTGTGAGATTTTTTTTTTTCAATTTGAACTTTAAAATAAAACAAAACAAGATAATACAAAAGTTGTGCAATTAATCCTAAATATAATTAACGACATAAATTGTTTTTACCTTTTATTAATTAAAATAAAAACTTTAAATTTATATTTTTAACAGAAATACATTTATCATTAAATATGCTTAACCAACGTTTTCCGCTCTGTGTTGTTTAAAACGGTGGATTAATATGCTTCTTTTAAAGCTGTAGTCCGCCTGAATGCTATCCCGATATCTAGAGATAAAATCTAAAAGCCATTCAATTATTTAATGCAGCGGCTATCAGCTTGTGGGTCGCGACACCCCTTGGGGTCGAGCAAGCCCTTCTCAGGGGCTGCCATCGGAAAACAGATACACTCTACTGTTATGAAGTAGCAGTGAAAATAAGTTAGTGGTTTGGGGTCGCCATTACATTAGATACTGTATTAAAGGGTTGTGGCATTAGAAAGGTTGAGAACCACTGATTTAATGAAGGACATAATTCATTATGAAATAAATATTACATCATTTGATTTTCGCGAAACTATAGTGTACCTTTGTGTTGATCTATCAGAAATCCTTCCATGAAAATGAGATTTTGTTGGGTACCAAATATTATTGGGGAGCGGGCAGTAGCAAGAGACGTAGCTAAGGAATGGCACATTGGACATGAGTCCTTGAGCACCAGACTAACATGGGTTTTGATGGTATTTAACGTTAGAAAAAATGTGGTTCACATTAAAGTAGGGGGGGGGGGGTGTAAACGAATCAATCAAGATGTTTATTAATTTTTGTTATTTGACTGAAATGCAATGTTTCTATTAAACTTTTTGTACGGGAAAGGACATTTGTAATGTTTTGTCAGAGGCATTATGACGCCCAGTACCATACATAAACTGAATTCACTCTGTTTGTGGCGTGCCGTGGGCAATTAATTTATAACCAACTCGATACTGTAATAGAAATCAGTGGAAGAAAGGGTTGCATAAAGTTAGTATGCTAAAGATAATAAGGGGTGAATTTTGGTGTATACTTGCATTTGTTGTTTCTTATATTTACATTTTAAACCTTCTTTTGTATAGTGTTAAAATAACCCATCAAAATGAGTAAAGTTATCATGAATTCAAAACCAGCAGGACGACCAATTTTCTTCTCTAGTTGTGTAGCCCTTGAGTGTATACGTTTGCGTTATATTACTCTTGTCCAATAAATCTTTAAAGTCCCCAGAACATTTTTTGAAATAAATATATAATACAAGAAATTATTTTACCACATATCTGAATTTAATTTTGCAGCATTCTGCACTTAATTGGAGAGCAAACTAAGAGATCATTATAAATCTTTAAAGTCCCCAGAACATTTTTTGAAATAAATATATAATACAAGAAATTATTTTACCACATATCTGAATTTAATTTTGCAGCATTCTGCACTTAATTGGAGAGCAAACTAAGAGATCATAAATTGCTTGGCTAAAGTCTCTTAATATTTAATCTATAAAAATGACAGCCTCATTGTGTTTAGCTGTTTTGTTAACATGAAACTCTTTTTTAATGTCCAATGTGCCGATTACATGACTTTCAATTTGAAGTCCCCAGTGAAGGTTAAATAGTGCTTTATGTAAGCTCTCACTTGAGATGTGTGTTGAGACATATCAAAGATGGTTGCTAATGTCATTGCACTTTTATGACAGATCTGGGGGGAAGGCAGTTTTGTGTTTTAAATTAGCAAAATAAAGATTAATATGCTTTTAATGTGCAGCATATTGAGCCCAGTCCTAGGTTGAGGTATCGCACTATATATGACCACTAGTTATTGTTATTATTATTATTATTAACCGGCAACTCACACAAAAGATTTGAACCTCTCGTAGGCAGATTACATTGGGACATTGAAACTCTCCCGCAACAATTTTGACACCCCTGGTGCCAAACTCTATTTAATAGTGTGTACTAAATTGAACATTTGTGTAAATTACTAATTTTTTAACATGATGTCTAAATGAGTTGGAATGATAAACTATGAATGTATTATTTAGTCATAATATTTTCTTAACATATGTTTTGAATTATGGTTTATATTTTAAATCTAAAAAGTTTTTCTAATGTAATGTTTGTGTAATTATGTTTGTGGAAAAAAGCCTTAAGTCTGTGGTGCCATACATGTTTTCTGTATTGTGAAAGTAATATCAGACTTATTGTGTGTTGTTTCTTATTTATGGATGCTGGTATTGTGTTTAGTGTTATAGCCCTGTCTATATCTACAGGGTGAACTGTACCTGCTTGTATGATTTGTTTAAGTGTAGATTTAGTCTGTAATATTGTGTTGCACGTCATATATAAATGTTGTTCTGTCTCATCAGCCCCTGTCCTGCAGAGTGGACATTCCATGTGCCTAACTCTGTCCTTGTATGGTCTTGATGATACTGGTGTCATGTTTAATATGAGTCAGTATGTTATTTCTTTGTCTTTTTTTTCGATTTCTTTAATGTGTGTATTTTTAAATGTATTCTTAGTGTTTATTGTTCCATAAACATGTGTCCATTTTATCCTATTGTAGAGTGGTGTTGCTTGTTTCTTTATTAAATGTGTGTAAATTTCTTTAGTTGTCTTGTGTATAAGTGTTTCGTTGCCTTTTAATGCTTGAATGCATGCCATATCAAAATCCGATTGTTTTCTTCCCATGTAATGTGGTGTGTTGTTATCAATTTTTATTAACTGTCCTAGCCTTATCCCAATGTAATAATGTGAAAATAAATTTTCCTCCTTCTTTCTAATGGCTTGTTCTATAAATTTAATTCTAAGTGCTTTTAGTTTTGTTCGAATGTCTTGTAGATTTATCCCCCCCCCTTTCTTGTTTAGATTGGATTAATGTTGTATTTTGCATAATAATCTACTAGTTACTAGATTAACTGTAAATCGCTGCTTAAGCATAATTAAAATTTCTTAAATTTGTGTTAAAAATGTAAGTCATTTTTTTGCCTAAATAATACGTTCAATGATAATTAATTGCATGTAGAAGGTTTTATTACAAGATGTGTCTTTCTAAATTTATTTTTTTTTAAAAAACAACAAATATAACAAAATTACAGACACATTTAATTTAATTACATTCCTTCTTCTCCTTCTTCTTCTTCTTCTTCTATATCTTAAGGGCCCACGATCAATGTATTGATAATTTTGGCTCCTATTACCATTGAATCCATAAAGATAGGGATCGATATCAAGTAGACTACCTAATTTTGGCTCCCAAATTATATCAAAATTTCCAGTTCCTGAATAACTTCATTCTGTGTGACTTGTTTGAGCCTTACAAGTCAGCATAATAATAATAGTAATATTTATAATAATAATAATTAGTGGTCTTATATATTGCGATACCCCAACCTAGGGCTGGGCTAACCGCACGGTACATACACATATTATGAAACGAGACATAACCATAACATTCAAATAAAATACATTTATGAAATAAAGAACAACATGCAACCAAACAATTTTCTTTAAATTCGATTCAGTATATATCCAAAATTTCTCTCATAGGAGTGTCGTCAAAAGGTAAAAATTCGGGAGCATCGGTGTAAATGTCGGCTCCTGATCTTCAAAACTTTCGTTATAAAAACTCATTGTGAGCGTCCGGCAACTCAACCAGTTTGCCCAAACATGTCTGGCAAGCTTTGAATTTGCGCAAATAAATTTATCAAACAAAATTAAAAATTGAATGATAAAATATATCATATTAAAAATAGTATTAATATAACAATAAAAGTGTGTTCAATAACAAAAAAGCTAATAGCTTTATGACTGTTCTTAGATAGGATGAATTTTTTAGATAAATTAATCTCAAATCAGGCAAAAAGTGTTGCATTTTAAGTGGGCCCTTCAGATATCAAAGAAGAAAATGAAGAAGAGTTTTGTGTAAGTAATAAATATATCTAGATGTAAACGAGAAAGATGGGACACTATCGGCTTTAAAGAAAAGCAACCACGTTATACGGACAACAAAAAGACTTCTTTAAAATAAGAAATAATCACCAAAAATTAATTGCAGATTTTAGTTTTTCTTGATGTATTTCTGTAACAAGCTATCGCCTGTCATTGACAGTATTTGGAAGGTTTGCTTGGCTGCTGGCATTGGTGAACTTATCATTCATTGTATATGTTGAAATCCCTATAGAAAGGGATCGAATTTATTTGAAAGATATCCTGTGCTCAACCCCTATCATTATATCACTTACGTTAAGTTTTCAAAGTACAATTAAATTCATTGTATAAATTTTATCTGAAGGTTCCCATAAATAACATATGAAAGTGATCAAACATCAAAACTGACGTTTGCGGACAGTTTTTAAAAAAATCAAAGAAACTTTTTTTCTTACTGTTTAGTTTTTTTTCAAATTGTTTCACAAATAAAAAATACGCCCCACAAAATCTAAGATATATATCTCTCTATTTATAAAAATATAAAAGCATTAAGAATTATTTCCCTTTTAAAAAATTTTGTTTGCACATCAAGTTCTATTTTTTTCAAACATGTAAGGAAACAAATGTTTCTATCAAATTGAATAATTGAATTATGCAAAACTAATGCACTGCAATTGGGAGAAATGTGATTTTTTCTATTCAGTATTTTTTTTTTTAATTTTGTTGTTGTAAAAGCATGTTTTACAAAATATTGTTATTCAATTTTTGTATGGACTAGTTCAAATAGTGCTGTCAACGTACATAGTGAGTGTGGAGACTAGGTGTTCGATTGTTTTTCCTTGGTCTAGTTCAATTAGTGCTGTAAACTTACATAGCGAATTTTGAAAGATTGAAATTGATTGTTTCAATGTAATACGTCTTATTAATTAACATTAAATGTAAAATTAATGTGTATATTATATTGTTTTAATCCTGTCTGGCACGTCTTTTAAATATTGTTTAGTATGTTCATTGTGTATTGTCATGAAATATATAATTTTTGCTTGAGACTTCAAGACTGATACGTTATGGTCAATTTCTTATTTAGATTTCTTAGAACTTCATTACATCTTAAAACTCTTGAAGTAAGTTAAATAAAACCTCTAGGCACAAGCATGTGATTTTGCATACGCTAGGCTTAACACAGTGTATAAGTATTTTAAGTATACAGACATAATGCACCGTTTCACTTTTATTTCACAGATAAAATAATGTGTACAAGGAAAGTACAAGTTAAAGAGAAAAATAGACGTAGTATATTACAGTGGTGTAGCTAGGGATGGTGTTACCTAGTGTGGTAACTTCTCATAGTGTACGTACTATATTATAGTGGCGTAACTAGGGATGGTGTCACCTGGTGTGGTAATCTCATGGTGTACGTACTATATTACAGTGGCGTAGTTTGGGATAGTGTCACCTGGTGTGGTAATTTCATGGTGCACGACCTATATTACAGAGGCTTACCTAGTGATGGTGTTATTTAGTGTGGTAATCTCATGGTGTGTACGTACTATATTACAGTGGCGTAGTTTGGGATAGTGTCACCTGGTGTGGTAATTTCATGGTGCACGACCTATATTACAGAGGCTTACCTAGTGATGGTGTTATTTAGTGTGGTAATCTCATGGCGACTTCCCTTCAGCTTCCCTTAAATTACACGATGGGTTACTTCTTGTTAAAATATCTCAACAAAATAGCAATCAGAAGAAAACAAGCTAATTGTAGGGCATGCAGTAAATGTATTTAAGAATTAAAACGTAGTTAATTTATGGATTATTAAAAAAAAATGATAATAATTTACTTTATTTAAAATGGTTTTTTCCTGAACTTAAAAGTGACAAATCTGTCGCTAACTTGATCAAAATCAACAACCTTCAAAGTGTCATATTTCAAATGCTAGCAGATACAGGACACAAAGTCTGAACTGCTCCTTTGTGGATCTTAAATAGCCATCCCATTCTCTTCTTAAATTTTAAATATTCTTTCTACCTTAATTAGTTTTTTTTACACAAACATAATTACACGAAGATTAAAATAGTAACACATTTTAGGTTTACAAAACAAAACATAATTAACATTGTAATTTGAACAATTATAATGATACCTTAATTAAAACATTTGAATTGTTATAATTGATTTTTATACCCTGTTAAATGAGTTATAACAATAGCTTATATAACACACTCTATGTAACTATAACTTACACTATTTTGCTTTATTAAATGATGTACATTAAAAAAAAAAAAAGATATTTTCTTTGTAAATTGTTTTTTGTGCATAATTTAATAGTCTTTTTTTTTCATCATATACATTGACAACAATTTTTTTTAAAATATATTTGCAAAGACAGCTAGAGCTGCCTTTATACCAATTTATTAAATGCAGATTTTTAAAGTTCCCAGTGTTGTCCTATGTTTTTCAAGGAATTATTTAATCGTCAGGGTAACAACCATAACGTGGATTCACTTTAAATGCACTGTGACCCAATTATTTAGTCAAAATATTCAACCACGTACTGTAACATCGTGGGAAGCATGAGCAGAAATTGAGTGGGCCAAAGAATTTTAAGCTAATTCAAAAGGATTTATTTTGCATTCAATGCTCCTTTTAGAAAATTTCGAAGAAGACTTTCAGATATTCCGTTGCAAAGCGCTATGCTTAGACATTATTGTGAACACCTCTTACTTACTCCAGCTTAAAATGAACTAAATACATTTTAATTGTGGCGTTCTGGAGGATGCTCCTCTTGTATTATTTATTCTAGCCATGAAATTTTCATAATCCACAGAAAACGTATGATCACTGCAAAATTAAAGATGACATTTTAACACATACTTGAAAATAGATTTGCAGAACTCTAAACCCAGTAGAAGATAAACGAAGAAAGTGCAAGTTAAACTAAAATTTAGATTAACTTGAACTCAGAGGCAACTCGTGGGAACTACAACAATTACAGCTACAGAGGACCGATGATATTTAAAATATAAATTTTGAATTGATTTGTGGTTGGAAAAAAAACGAAATTTGGCATAAGGCTTTGAATTTCAAGTCACTCTCCTTAACTTGATTTGTTATACAAATATATATTATATTTCTGCATAGTGATGTTTATTTAAATCATATTTTTGGTTGACTACTTACATAATCAATGAATAACAAAAATTGCTTCCAAAAATGATTCTATGACAAAAAAGGTGACTTTATTTTACTCCTTGAATAAAATCAAAGAAATAACCAACAATTTATTTGTAATAAATTCGTTATCGAAATATTTAAATAAAAAATATTATTTAGAAAGTTAGAAAGTTATGTAGAGGTTTATTGGGGTTTTTTGTGTGTTTTTTTATGATTATTTTGACAGAATATTAATGGTATAATTTGGTTAAGAAGACATGAGTTTTTTCAAAAACATTTTTGAAAACGTATAAAAATAAATTATAAATATCCAATGTTCATTTGATTAAATTATGTATTTAAAATTTCAAACGGCCATAACTTTCCGCAGATCAATTACAATTTACCTCTTTTATAAACTAACACATTTTTATTATGCTGAATCATAGAAAAAGTGTTTTTTTTTTTTTTTTTATAGCATTGCTAATGAAAATGACATCATAATCAAAAAATAAGTTCACAAAAACTTTGTTGTCTGTGTTATCTTTTTTAGCTCTCAAAAGGAATGCTATTATAAAAGATTTTTTGTAACATTATTATTTTATAAATTGTTTCACTTCCTGTTACCTTGGTTATGGTAAAAAACTTCAGGAAATAACCATGGTGATAAAGTTATTGACTGGCTTCTATTTCTTGCCCTATTTTCATCTATCCTGTCTGTCGAGAAAGTCGAACAGTTCTTGTCTCATTGTCCCGGATCTTAATTCAAGCTCCCACATACGTAGTTATATTATTGTTTTAAAGAAGGTTCATTACTAATAAATGTTGTTTTTTTTTTAAAGGGACACAATTGATTTCGCTTACAACATTTTGTGTGTTGATACCTTTGTGGATTTGTGTGAGACATTTGAATTTTCTTTTTGCTATGGAAACGTATTTAATACACGAGTAAAGAAAAATTTCTGCAATTACTCTTTAAAATGATTTCTTACTTATATTTTTGTTGTTTTTATCATTCATATAATTGTTATTAATTTTTTTTTAATTTTAAAAGGGATATATGTACCATAACTATGCTTAACCAGTGGTTTATACAAGGATACATCATTCCAACAAGTGGATTGATATGTCTTATTTTAACCAGTAGTCAACTTGCATTCGATCCATTATTGTTGTGTTCTATTGGGCACATTAATACATTGTGGTGGCAGAGGTATTGTATAGTTGTGTGTTTCTATGGGTACATTAATTAGTGATGTGGCAGAGGTATCGTACTGTTGTGTGTTTCGGTGGGTGCTTTAAAACACGGTGGTTTTAGAGGTATTGTAGAGATTTAAGCTCTCAAACAAAATCAGTCATGAGCTTACATTGACAATTAATGTATAATGGTGTGTGTCCATGGTAGCATACTTCAGTGTAAGAATAGAGCTTCACCAAATGCAGTTTTTTTTATACCAGTCAGGTGTATTTAAGAGAAATAGCCGGTTGGTTCACTATTTACAAATGTGTCAACTTCTCATTATCTGTAATATACGTTTGCCTTTACATTATACCAATAAAGGCAGCCATAAACCCTTTCTGATGACCTTTAAAGTAAAGTCATTAAGACAGATTTAAATACATGTCTACATATAGTCCTACAAAATTTCTAAAAATATTTCTATATACAGTCCTACAGACAGTCCTAAAGATAGTCCTACAACATACCCGTGGCTCGTTATCCATTAATATACTAGTCACGTGCTTATAAAACCTTCTTAACCTTGGTTCAACAGATCACGCATGACGCTCACCTCTTGACAGCTTTTTTAAAGAAAAATTACTTCGTACTATTAATATAAAATATGTTAAGTATTGCATGTTAACTAACAAATAATAATAATAATAATAATTAGCTGTCTTATATAGCACGGTACTTTGGCAGTGCTCACCATGCTGTACATAATAAAATCAAGTCTAATAAAATCAATCAGGTGTTCCGAATGTGCGTACTATCTATGGTCATGTCATCCTGATAGTTTTGTTGCATTAATCTAGGACTTCTTGGAAATGTGGATGGTAAAATGATCATGTTGTCTACACGTGCGTTGTTATTTCCAGGCTTTCCTTGAAGTGCGTTTAATAATCCCTTCTACTTTTTCCACGCGCAGATCGTGTTGATGTTATCTGAGATAGTTGAGAAGTGCGCCCTCTGTTTTTAAAGTACAGCTCTACGATTTTCTAATGAAATTATTTGCTGCTTTAATGTAAACTATCAACTGTATTCCTCATTGCTAGTCTGTACACGCATAATTGGCATTGAGTAAGTCTGGTTCACTTTAAGGTTCTTTTACCAGGAAACGTGTTGTAACTATTTGTGCCAGCCAACGTCCCTGAAAGAAAAAAAAAGGGTAAACCATAGGATCGCTATTGATATTGAATGTGGCAATATGCTTACAGCAGTTGCCTCTGGGATGGATGCAAATGTCATTTTCGGCCATGAGTTCGAAAACTTCTCCGACGAAAATCCCACCAACATCGGTTTGACATGTCGGGTCAATATATCTTCGTGTATCAAGACAAAGGTCGAACGTGAAAACCATTGCTAATCATGCTGTTGGATTGGCCTGAGTGATTTCGTGCATGTTTTTGTATCATAATGATTTTGCCAAATGAATTGTGATTCTGAGCATGGGATCAAGCTTTAAAAATTAAATGTTCACTGCATGAATTGTTTGCTGGATTCTGCAAGCGTACTTCAGTTGCTTGCATTGTGTCCAAAGCATACAACCTTCAATAACAAGGTGAGGTAGAAGTGTTAATGTATAGAGGAGAGATATTATGATACATTTTTTCCTGTATTTTAAAACAGTAAGGTCCAGGGTTATGGGGTAAAGTTATGGGTGCCCCCATGGAAAACACGCTGGAGAAAAGTTGTATTCTGGAATTTTTCCAGGAAATTTTTAGCTCCTGAAGTTTGCTGCGTATAAAGTTGTTGTAAAGACAAAGGTGGCTCCCCCAAAGGTGGTAGAGCTACTTTCCCGTTGTGGCAGCTTCTAGACTACTTGCTGGATGTATCAGGACAGTATAGTACACGACAGTTGCTGCGCTGCTGGTCTGGACCCCAAATGTTGTACTCTTAGTCGGGGCGACAGAAATGAGGTGAAGAGGTACCTGTGTTAACAAGAAGAGGATTGCGTGTATGTCTGCTAAGACTGTGTTTTTTTGAAAGCCTTACTTTGCAGATGTTGCACTGCAAGAGACGTGAATGATTTTTGCTGTGCATAGTAAACCATCCCGCCTGGTAGACTTGTTGCATTTTTACAATCAAATAGTTTTAGGGAACAATTTAATGTCTTGTTTTTCTTGTGTTTAGCAAGAGAGGTTCAAGTTTGTAAAGTTTTGTTGCAACAATCACACTGGAAGAAGGTGCAGGGGAGGTTTGTGTTTGAACAGTTTTCTTACAGGAAAACTACTGGAAGAAGATGTTACTTGATGTTTTATTTTAGTGCAGCTTAAAAAAACAATTTGTCGTTACAGTTAATTGTGTTGTGTTTGGCTTGGCTGGATTCTGATTTAAAATGTTGACTACAAATGTGGCAGAGGAGTTTTGTATAAGAAGTCGACATTGGATTTTTGTATGGAAGAGAAAATTGTCCGAGGACGGATGTGTTGGTTTTATCATCAGACATTACATGCTGCTGTGGAGACATGATAAGGATCGGTAGGATAGCTTTATAGTGGCCTTTGTCCAATAGTCCTGTGTGCAGAGGGTATTTCCAGAATTGTAAATGCGAGGTAGGATGTGGGGGTCATGTTTAAAGTAAATGGCAAGGGTAGAATTTAGAATCTTGGACAGAGCTTGAACGTCATCCTCACCAACAAAAAACTCCAGATGTTGACATGCAGTAGAAGTACACCGGATTTGTTCTGATAAATTGAGTTGCAGTGCAAAGAAGTACATGAAGAGCGTCTCCAAATCAATCTCAATGTGATGAGACCAAATCTACTGCCTCATGTCATAGTGAGAGTGCACTGACTTCATCAACCGTTCTGGTCAAGAAATAACCCATTGAAAGGAACAGGTAGAGAAAGTCCATAAATCATTTCATGACTCATTTTTTCATTATTTTACAAACCAATGATTCTTGTTGCAAACTTCTCTTTATTAAATAAAGAACCCCATTACTAATAGGCTATTAAGGACGGCATTTAATAAACACTCATATACGTCACAACATTCATAGCATATAGCAAACGCAAACAAAATAATATCACCACAAAATTTGCTCATTAGAATGTAGTCGAAATGTTTAGTTATAACGCACTTAATTCTGTCAATATTAATGTTTAAAATTTTAATGCACTTAGTTTTTTTACAAAACATGAACTCAATTAATGCACATTTAAGAATCACCCATTTTGCTAATTGCCTCCCACATTGTACTTCACTGAAAACGTGGTATTTCACGCCAATGAACTTTATTAAATTTATTGATGTCTATTAAATATACCGATGCCCAACCACTTTTAAACCGAATAATGTTGACAACACAGTTTTAGTATTGTCGTATTCATATAACTACAAGTCTTTGTATTGGTGTAGTCGAATTAATATTAGTACAGTTTAGTGTATTGGTATGGTCGAAGTGATATTACTACAGTTCAATTTAAATTTGATAAAAAAAAATTTAAAAAAAAAGAAATTTGAGATTTTTATTTATTTCTTTATACCTATCATGTTTTCATTACCTTTATTTAACAAAATAAACACATCTAATCACACAAGGACTTGTAATTTTTTTTTTACTACTGAAACATTAGGGATTCGCATTATATACGAACACTGCTTTAGGACCGACCGAATTTCGGATTCGGCTTCGGCGCCGAAATTGTCCATTTTATCACTTTCGGTCATGTTTCGATTTCGGCCGAAACTGAAAAGTTAACTTTCGGCTTAATTTCGGTTTCGGCCGAAAGACAAAAGTTAGCTTTCGTTTTTTTTCGGTTTCGGCCGAAATTTTTTGAGAGTTTCGGCATTCGGCCAAAAGTGACTCAGATTTTCTGTCATCTAATACTCAGCGAAAGCTATATGTAACAACAAACTATGCGACATTTAAGAAAAAATTAAGCGTTCTTTGAGAAAAAAACTAAAAATATTAAACAACAAACTAAGGGACATTTAAGAACAAACTAAACGATCTTTAAAACGAACTAGGCAATCTTTAAGAACAACCTAAGTGATCTTTTATAACAAACTAAATAATCTTTACGAACAAAACAAATTATCTTTAATAGTAAACTAAATGATTTATAAGAATAAACTAAGCGATCTTTAACAGAAAACTTAATGTTCTTTAGGAACAAGCTATAAGATCTTTAAGAACAAATTAATCAATCTTAAGGAACAAAGTCAATTATCCTTAAGAACGAACTAAGCGATCTTTATGAACAAACTAAACGATCTTTTAATAAAAAAAAATAAGCGATCTTTCAAACACACTGAGTGATCTTTAACAACAAACTAATCGATCTTTATGAACAAACTAACCGATCTTTTAGAACAAATGAAGCGACCATTAACAAAAAACTAAACAAATTTTAACAACAAACTAATCGATCTTTATGAACAAACTAACTGATCTTTAAGAAAAAAAAAGCGATCATTAACAAAAAACTGAACGATCTTTATCAACAATCTAAGCGATCTTAAGAAAAAACTAAACGATCTTTAACAACAAACTAAGCGATCTTTAAGAACAAATTAAGCTATCTTTAATATTAAACTAAGCGATATTTTAGAACACACTAAGCGATCTTTATGAACAAATTCACCGATCATTAACAACAAACTAAACGATCTTTAACAACAAACCAGGCGATCTTTATGAACAAAATAATTGATCTTTAAGAACAAACTAAACGATCTTTAAAAACAAACAAAGCGACCTTTAAGAACAAAGTAAGCAATCTTTGAGAACCATGATC
The DNA here is from genome assembly GCA_964033795.1 of Lymnaea stagnalis. Lineage (NCBI taxonomy): Eukaryota > Metazoa > Mollusca > Gastropoda > Lymnaeidae > Lymnaea > Lymnaea stagnalis. The sequence goes on along the minus strand of CAXITT010001162.1, from coordinate 10,891 downwards.
AGAACAACAGTTTTAATAAACTCGGTTAAAAAAAAATAATGTTCGCCACCAATGGGGTGAGGTAGGCTGGTCTCCGAACGAAATAATTAAGTCACCAGCACTGAAAGACTATTGTGTTTTTACTAGGTTAAATATTTATACAGTGATATTTTGCAAGCTATTAATGAAAACAGAAACCAGAAAATCACTTTCGGTCAGCCTCTACATTGCTTTATACCTAGCTATGTAGTAATGTGGTATATACAAGTCAACAAAATCCTTGACATACAACCCTAATTAAGACACTGACGTTTTTCATTGATACAAAGAATGGATTTCATAATTGATCCCAGGCTATCAACGCTCGAGTTATGCCTATGTCAACAAACTGTTTGATTTGATTTCGATGTCAAGTCAAGTGGAAATGACATGTTGTCAACACAGAAAGTAATTTGACATCTAAAACCCTAACAAATTATATAATTAGAAAAAGTGATGATATATGAATAATACCGATATACGTTAAGGATATATTATACAGAGAGGTAGGGTAGGGAGGGAGAGATGGGATCATGAAGAAGGGTGGAGACAGGAGCGGGGCGAGAGTGAGTTAAGGAGAGATTGCATTATGGCAAATGTGGGATTGGTGGCGGTGTGGGGTACGTGGAGGGACATGAAATGGGGAGGCTTCTATGATTTGTTTTCATGTCCCTACACGTAAGGATCGATTTCAAGAATCGTCTTTTATCAGACTCATATACTTTCGTTACACACCATCGGTTAAACATTTTAGAAGAGACATATATTTACTTCATGATATTAAATTTCAAGTTTTTAAAAAAAAATGAGATCTTTCAAGAATAAAATACCACATTTTTAAAAAATATTTATTATTTACTTTTTTATTACCTTTAAAATAAATATTACTGTTTTTACAAATGTTTTAAAGAAACATTTTTCATAAAATTGTTTATTTAAAATAACAATGAAATATTAAAATATTATTTCATTATTTCCCCTGAAAAATATTAAGTCAGCATTTGTTTTTTAAGTTTGAACGATTTATATTTAAATATTTTTTTATAGTTTATAGGCATACAGCCTTTATTGAGGTCAGTAATTAGTCTCTGAAGTTTTTCGGGACAGTTATTTTATTTTTTTAAAAAGAAGAATAATGTATTTTTAAAAAATATATAATTTAATGCTAACATAGCGCTGCAAATTTAACTAGTGAGTTGTGGGACATAAAATTCTAATGTTTTACTTTCATACATTTTAATACTCAAGATTAATTTTATTATTAACCTTCAAATGATATTATTTTAGTCATTTCTATCGTGCCTTTTAGGTATTGATTAGTATGTTCATTGTATTTTGTCATTAAGTATATTTGTTTGACACGAGACTACAACCAAGACACTTGCGGGCCATTTTGTGATTTAATCATCTTAATAATTCATTTCAATTTAAAGATGGGGATGTAAGTTAATTAAAACATTTAGGAACCAGCACGTGAAAACTCATACGAGAGTCATCCACCAGCATATAATTAAACTACAGAGTCATAATTCACTGTTATGGAATGACCAGAGGCATGAACTTGTATTATCAGATATCGCCACTGTAGCGATATTTTTTTTATTATAGATAACTAACTATAAAGCGTTAAACGCACCAGTTACTATGGCTTAATAGGCCGATCCTGGAATCGCAGTCTAGGTTGCATTTCTCACAAAGAAACCTTGATTCCTGGATACATTTGACCCTCCGTCTTGTTCTTGTTTGTCCCAAGTCTTTCATGCATCTCTTGCCCTTTTTTGGGACTCTATCATACACTTCTATTTTCCAGCTGAAATATTGATCAGTTATGAAATTATATGCCCTGCCGTCTACGTTGACCTCCATCATGCTTGTTTTGTAAACGTCCTTAAGTCGCTGCCGTCCAATAAGTCTCGCCATCTCTTCATTCAGAAGATCCTTTAGAACATGGACTTCCTACATTCTCCTTAAATTGCATAACCAGTGAAGGCGCATCTTGCTAAGAGCAGAAAATATGCAACACATTTTGCACATGCCACGACCTCTTTTTAAGAACCTTGCACTACCATGGAATGAGTAAAATGCGACGCAGACATCTTTAAAAGACGCTGTTGAGTTTTCGTTCATGGCTGGCCTTCGTGGTCCACACTTTACAGCCATTTAGTCGCTTATTTAAGCACACATGCCTAAGTTAGCTTAAGATTATTCCACTTCCGATTGTTAAATTTAGCGATACAGTAGAACCCTGTTATGTCAACCGCCTCGGTGTTTGCCAAGAAGCGTCGAGATAACCGATGGTCCAGATAACCAAGGAGAACATGCTAAGACAAAACAAAGAGAGAAATCGATGGTTCCGCTTCAAAAAGCCGAAATAAAAGGGCTTGCTGGGCAACCGAGGTCGAGATTGGCGTCTTTGACTGTAATTGAATCTTCTTTTATGATCATAATCATCATGTCTTTGTCAATTGAGAGTAAATTATAGATTTTGGAAACAATGTATGTGAAATGATCAACAATCGACATATACAAACCTTCATTGTGAATTCGACCAACATTCTTTGGCACCCTCAATGTGTGTTCATTGCTCCCCTGAGCTGATCATTGTGACAATGTGCAGTTGAATATATGCTTGGGCAATGATATCTGGGCTGACAATTTGCAGAGGAGTACCTAGGGTGTTTGGTGCCATGATATCTGGGCTGACAATTGACAGAGGCGTACGTAGGGTGTTTGGTGCCATGATATCTGGGCTGACCATTTGCAGAGGCGTACCTTAAGTGTTTGGCGCCATGCAACATTGATTCATTTTCACGCCATCATCACCCATCTGCTCTAAAAATCACAACTCTCTAAAAAGCAACACACCATGTTTTGGTGTCCCCGTTAGTTTAGTGGATGGTCATATCTGTCCACTATTCTCACTTTATCTATGCTTCAGGCCACTTTTACTCTTAGATGGTAATAGTATAGACCGTTAAAATATTTCTCACTTAAAGACACATACGTTTAATAACAATAATCAGGAAATGATGTTGTTGTACAGGGAGATTGTTGGACCGAAGCAACCCTCAGGGCGGGGATAATTTGTGAGCTCTTACCCGAGATGTGTGTTGAGAAATATCAAAGAAGTTGTCCAATGAACTTTTAAAACAGATTAGGGGGACAGTTTTATGTTTTAAATTAATTATCCAAATAAAGATATAGAGGCTTATACTGGTTGAATATTTTAACACAGTCACAGAGACCTCTGACAGACAAAGTCTGATTTAGGACATATCTGGAGATCAGAAGCAAATTATATGAAATCATAAATTAGACATTTAATTTGAATTGTTTGATCCCCAAAACTCTGTTGTAGTTGTAGTTTGTTTCCTTTCCCAAGAATGTGACAATGGCAGAAGTTACCAAAGCTTTTTATCTGCAAATACAGCCTTGATTTTTAAATACTCTAGAAAAATCAGAGTTCAACTACTGTAGGAACAGCCAACATTGTCAATACTGTAGGAACAGCCAACATTGTCAATACTTTAGGAACAGCCAAGATTTCATTTTCTGATGGGCTACATAGTAGGTTGTGTTGTTTTTCTTTTTTTTTTAGTTTTAGTAGCGTAGCAAGGTGTGGACACTTAGTTGAGACTACTACTACAGTGACATTCTGTTACCTGATTATTATTATTTAGCTCTGACTTGGTCTATTACAAATTTCCTTCATTTATTATCTAGCTTACTTAAAGTTTATTTAATATATTCTAATATCAAAGCAAAGTCGTTGATGATTCATGATACAGAATTTTATTTTCATTGATTAGCGAAACATTAACTAAACAATATTTTTTTTATTTTTTTTTAAAACACACACTTCCAAATTGTATTGAAAAGTATCAAATAGCTGCCCTTCAAGGCTTTAGAGTTGTTAAAGTCATAAGACTAAAAATAATTTTCACTGTGTGCTTCATGTTATAAAAAACCAAATATAATTAAATGCATTTCATTGTTTAAAAAGGTTTGAAAAGGATATTAATGTCATAAATATTTGTACAAGGGAAATAAATGATATGTTTTATTTTTGTTTAAAAAGCTATATTTAAGAATGTTATAATACATTTATATTTTTAAATCTTGTGTGACAGTTTAATTATATAATTAATTTAATACGAAAATAAAAAATATTTTGCCATTCGATTGATAATTAAACTTATCTAGCTCTCTTTCGCTGCCTTTAAGAAACGTTGAATTTTAATTTTAATTATAAAATAACTACATGTATTAATTCATACAGCTTAATAAAAAAATGATTTCGGCTCTTTATGAGTCTTAAAATGCGAGAACACTCGTACTCTAGAATTCGTTTCCTACTTGTAGGGATGAAAGGCCAACATACTCTCTCTGTCACCACCTTATACAAACCTCTCAGGAAAATCCTCGGTCGTCAAAAGTATCCCTGTATATATCTATAGCTGTCATACAATTAAATATATTTAAAGTCTTTAAAATGTGCCCATCTAAGAAGCAGTGACCATCGCCTGAGTCTCAGCTCAACTGTTAAGCGGGGGAGACATATCTCCATGCACATTATAGCAGGGAGACATATCCCCATGCACATTACTAGCGGGGAGACATATCCCTATGCACATTACCAGCGGGGAGACATATCCCTATGCACATTACTAGCGGGGACACCCAAATGGGGTGTGGTATTTAATATATGAAAATAATTACTTTTAGAGCTGAGCTGAACCGTATCCGGAAATTTCGTCGAAAGAAATTTCGTCGACGGTAAATTGATGGACGGAATTTTGATCGACCGGAATTTTGATCGACCGGAAGTTTGGTCGAACGGAAATTTGATCGACTGGAAGTTTGACCGAACGGAAATTTGATCGACCGGAAGTTTGACCGAACGGAATTTTGATCGAACGGAAGTTTGGTCGAAAGGAAATTTGATCGACAGGAAGTTTGGTCGAAAGGAAATTTGATCGAAACACATTTTTTTTTTTTTTTTTGTTTTTTTGTTTGTTGTAAATAAAAGGCTGCTTACTTTTGCCAATGCTCAGTTCAGACATTCAAAAGTTCGATAGTTAAATCTCTTTTTGAACGCACTGTACTGTATAGTAGTGCATAGTAAAACAAAATAATGCGTGCAAAAAAAAAAGTAACGCAAAATTTGATAGTGTAAACTATGCAGTAAGTATTAAGACATTCGAATTCGTGTGTGAAATTGTGGAAATCTATAATTATACTTATTACTTATACTAAATACTAATACTAATACTATACTATTAGTAGGCCCCTACTAGATTTTAGATTTTTAATTTATTTTATTATTTTCTTCCATATTGTTATATAATATAATGTGTAAACATGATAATTAGTTTTTTTTTAATTGATACAATTTTATTGATTTTAACATTTCCTTGTCAAAAGAGAGTTTTTGTATACTAAATGTTTGCAATATTTCATTTATAATGATATGATTTAGTACGTTTCCTTGGAAACAAGATGTCCGCTCTCTCGGAATTTACCATATATTTTTAAGGTTATAAATACGAATAGTTATCGATTCAAAATCAAACACAATCATTGCAATGTCTGGAATCTGTGTAGTGTAATGTAAATGAAAATGTCAGTATTACTCAGGCTGCTACGCTCAGGTCACTTGGTCTACTAGGTTGGGCTTAGTTTAGTCATAGCATAGTTTAGAAGCCTAGACCTAGGCCTAGGCCAAAGACTTGGTAAGGTTAAATTTTAATTAATTAAGGTTTGCTTAGAAGTTGTAGTAGAAGTTTAAGTTAGTAAATAATGGTTTAATAACACCTTCACCTGAATTATCATAAAAATATCAGATGTCAGATGATGTAACCTACTTTATCATTTATACCAGTAGTAGTAGTATATAATAATATAATTATAATTATAAATATTATTCTAAAAATATTGCAGGCTAAGTTTCTATAATGTTATTAATTTACTTTTTGTTGCTTGAGACTTAATATTATGAATTACAATGTCGGCCTAATGGATACATTCAAGAAGAAGAGCTAAATTACATAAAAGTAATACTATACTATGGACATGAACTGGACATTATAACAATAGTCTTAGACTTAGCAGCTTTTGCCAAACTGTTAAGTTAGGTGGATTGGTGTACAAAATTGCACTAGGTACCAGTGCTAGATTGATTCATTATATTTTATTTTAATTTGGGAAACACCTGGTCTGAAGTATTATTTCTAGTCCAAATGTAGCTATACTCGGGATACTCATAGATTAATAAAAATAAATAAAACTTTCATGTAAGATCTAACCTATCTTTTTATCTAAGAGGAAAAATCCTGCACAGTTATATTATACACAAAGCAATTGTTCTAAATTGATATTTATGGTAGTGGTAGGCATAAATATTGTTAATCTTCATTCATTATTAACTTTGACTTTAATAAATATAACTTTTCATTTTGTCCTTTTTTAGAATTTCCCCCCAAAAAGAAAAATCTGCTCAGAAGTGAAAGTTTAGCTGATGATTGCATATTACTAATGAACATTTTAAAAGCTTTCTTTACCAGCCCTTTCTCATTCCTGACCTATTATTGTCTCCTCATTCCTTTTCCAAACAAAATTAATGGAAAGTGATTTTAAAAATATGTTTGTATCTTTTTTTTCTTGTGTTGTTCTGATAGTAGATAACTGTTTTCTGTTATTACCTAAAAATAAAAACTTTAGGCATGCATTTTTCAATTTATCTTATAGTATTTGGTACTTTATGTGTTTAAGCTAAAAAATATGTTTGTGTCCTCCAGCAGACCACAACCCCTGGGGCTGCAGACATTGCTGATTAAGAAATTGTGCCATAGGTTATGAAGAGGATTTAAGTCTGAGAATTAGGGTCATGTAAAATGCCTACCATTTAACAAATCAAAATTAAAAAGGTTAAATGGAAGTTATAAACAGTAACTAACAACATAAATTGTACTTGATTGTAGTGTTAGATTGAATAGTATAGCCTATATGTCCTATATCTTGCAAATAAAAAAATTGGGAACTTTCAAATCTCTCACATACAATCAGTTATACATTGAACTTACACAAACACATATTTTAAAGTTTGTCACAAACACTGTTTCTTAAAAATTATAATTAAAATATTAACACAATTTTTCAAAATATCAATTGAGACAAAAAGTCCATTTTATTACATTTGGAAAAAAAAAACATTAATAAAAAAATAACTTGAAAGGAAATTTAAATTCTATTACTATAAAAAATAATAGGCCCCTTAATTTATATTACAGAGTCGCTTTAGATTTCAACTTTTTTTAAAAAGAGCGTTGATTTGTTGTATTGGAATTTTTATTTAAAACTTTCTGGTCCACGAAGGTCTATTGTAAATAATGTACAATATTTGTGCAATAAAATACTTTAAATTGCATTTATCTGAATATGTCAATTGCATGTTTTACATTGGGAACAATGTTTAAGGGATCTTTATCAAATGCTAGATATTAAGTCTGTGTATTAATAAAATACTTTAAATTGCATTTATCTGAATATGTCAATTGCATGTTTTACATTGGGAACAATTTTTAAGGGATCTTTATCAAATGCTAGATATTAAATCTGTGTATTAATTAAATAATACATAACATTAATCTTCACATGAGACAATAATTGTTAATGATGATGTACAAAAGTTTAGGCTTGGGTTAAAAAGGGTGATAAAACTACTCACTTTACGAATTCTTAGAAATATATTGACTAAACTTTGCCAATAATCTTTAAATAAATCAAGAACTAAACATTGATTTTCTTGATGAAAATACCAATTTAACACCAGGCTCTGAGGACACTATTTGAATTCCTTTCAAAACAGTGGCACAGAACAAAGTCACACTATATTCTAGAATCTAGATGAACATGGGTTTTTTTCAGCCCAGATGACCTAAAATCTTCATTGTAAATTCTCAGTTAATAGGTCGATCCAAAAACTAAAATATAATTGAGACATGAGATATTTATTTGTTTTTATAAACAATATAAATAAAATGAGAAATTTATCAAAAGAAGTTTAAAAAATAATTTATTTCTTGTCAGTTGTCACTAACTAAAAGAATATATATATATTCTCTCATAGTAGAAAAGTTTACTGTGGTATAGATTATTTCAATTATCAATTAAATCCATTTAAACATTACTTAACTATTTAACAACTAACAATGCATAAAATTTTCTTTTGTTCCAACATCTAAAACACATTAGCAAGATGAAAAACTCATTGATCAATATCAGAAAAAAGTTACCATAACTTAAGGTCATGTCACATATTGTTTCATAGAGTAACAATAGTAAGGAATACATAATGGGTATACTTCATTTCTTGACATGAAGTAAGTTCTTATAGACAATAATTTCAGAAAACTTACAGTGCTCACAGATAAAATGAAGAAACCAATGGGTCTTGTCAAACATCACCAGATGTTATGAACTTTAGAAGGACTATATCCAAACAATGAAGTCCCATACTGTTATATATGATATATAAATATAATGAAACAGTTCTATTGTGACTGTTGGTTCATTAAATTTAATGTCACACTTTAGTAGGCAATATTATGTGCTATTCCACGTAAATAGTCCTCAGCCTGAATATTGGGTTCAAAAGAATTGACAATGCGAGTGAGTCTTTCTGCTGAATCTTTATATTGTCTTCTTCCTGGAGGAGGCTCTTGACCACTGATGTATTGTTCAATACGAAGTTCGTTCAAACTTTGTTCACGTTTGATAGCTTTTATAAATTTCCAAATGTTGGGGTGGTCAGCGCAAACTTGGTTCTGAAAGCCCCTGTGCCAACGTTCAAGAGCATTGTTGGTTTTTGGCAAACCTTGTTGACTAGCATCAAAGCAATTCCACATATGAATGGCAAATCGAGGTGGACGACGGTGACTATGATTAGGTCGACCGATCCATGTGTACTCAAAATAGTCAACAACTACTTGAGTTTCGGGGGGTAAAATATTTCTGTTGCAAAGTGACTCAAAATACTCTACAACATGTTGTGTAGGAACAAATGCTAAGGCAGATAACATTCGTATCCTTAATGCAAATTCGGGGTCACAGTTGTAATTTAGCTTCAAGCCATTTGTTTGCACATTTCTAGATAACCTAGCATAAGTGAAAAAAGCTTTTCGTTAAGGTAGATGTAGCCATCAACTACAAGTTTTATTTTATTTTTGTGCTTGTAACAAAGTTATACTCTGACAAGGATGCCATTTTGACTTCTTGTCATTTAAGGACTACCCATCGGTTTGATGCCACTAATTACCGATCAAGATTAGAGCTTTTGTTGTTAGAAATCAGTGTTGTCCCGCAATCACACATTTAAAAAAGGTTATCCAATTTTCTAAGAATGTTTATGAAAACGTTACTAAGATTGAGATAGAAAAACTGTTCGAAAGAATACATTTTAATAAAGACGTTTTAGTCGTGGTATTTAATTAATAACTTGATACGTTAATTACTCAATGATTAAATAGCTACTGTTTCGTATTTTTCTGTTTGAAAACAAAATTCCTTTCGTACACACATCCTTACGAACACAGGAACAGATCTCCATTATTCTCACTCGCAAGTCTTAAACATAAAATTTATTTACAAGAAAAATAAAAAGAAGAATCAAACAAAATTTAGCTCGAACAAACTAACATTGGAACAAATTACACTATCCACATTTCTCCCTAGCACTTCTTAGATTGTAAAAATAATCGGACCAAAGTTCCGTTCGATTTATGTTCAGTTCAACTAAATTTTCGCTCGATCAATGTTCCGTTCGATCAAATTTCCGTTCGACCAAACTTCCGTTCGATCAAATTTCAGTTTGACCAAACTTCAGGTCGATCAAATTTGCGTTCGATCAAACTTCCGTCGATCATTTTACCGTCGATAAAATTTCTTTTGACGAAATTTCCGTATACGAAAAATGTCATCTATTTCAACGTTCTTGTACAATAACCTAACCGAATGATTTACATTTGTCTCATATCCCTGTATCTAGGGTTCGAATTCAAGTGGCATACGGCTCTCAAAAGAACATATCCACTAATCAATACATAAGAAATCCTGTGAACACTGGTTAAGCATAAAGAATAGTACATGTATTTCTGTTAAAATTGTCAGTTTAAAGTTTTTATCTCAAAAATTTCAAAATATAAAAAAAATATTTATTTTAATAATATTTGAAAATATTGAAAATATTTGCAAAATATGTGTAAAACATTATATTAAACTACAATTGCATGAAAAAAATAATAAAAATAACTCATAAAGTTCCTTAAAGATATCAATAAATACATAAAGAAAGTAACGTCGATTGTTTCCCTTGAATATCAATTATATAAAATTCTTTAAACAAAAAGAAATTGTGGAAAAGGTGTGTAAAATATTGAAATAAGAACAAATAGAGCCAGACAAGAAATTTTTGGCCAAGAGACTTTCACTACAGATGGGACAAATGAAAATTTTACAAGAAATAGAGACAAGTTAATAACTTATGTGTTATTTGCGGAAGTCAGATTTCCCAAAAAAAACAGGATACAGGAAGTAAAAGAATTCATGAAATGTTATGTGTAAAATAAACTCATTTATAATATCATGTTATTTTAGCTACTTTATACCAGTGTTTCTTTCAGGAGGCATCTCTCTTCAAGACAGAGCCGACTGTCCCACGAAGCAAGTCATGTTCCCGTAGGTAAAATGAGTGCAATAAAACGAAAATATATTTAAATTAAAAAAACAATTAGTTTGACATAAAATAAACAAGTAAATGATACCGTAAACTTAATGGAATTGTGCATATATTTAAAGCTAATCTCGTTTGAGGTAG
>CAXITT010001161.1:116001-148321 GCA_964033795.1 Lymnaea stagnalis | reverse complement strand
CCGAAAACCTGAGTAACTTTCGGCCGGATGGCCGAAAGTCTAAGTCAATTTCGGCCGAAACCGAAGAAAAACCGAAAGTTAACTTTTTTAATTCGGCCGAAACCGAAATTAAGCCGAAAGTTAACTTTCCAGTTTCGGCCGAAACCGAAACTTGGCCGAAAGTGATAAAATAGCCACTTTCGGCGCCGAAACCGAAGCCGAAATTCGGTCGGCCTCTATAACACTTAGAGATTATCAAGTAATTAAAACAAAAGATAATTTTTTGGGGTCTCAAAACATGTTTATTGTTATTTATTTCATATAAATGTATTAAATATGTACACCTAAATGACAGGGGGTGGGGGGGTATTTGCAAATAACAAACCTTTCTTTAAATACAAAAACAATACACAATGCTAAATGAATTAAGTTTGAAAAGTTAGGACAGTGGTGCTCAACTTTTTATGGTCTCTACCCATAGTAGTTTTTTTTTTTTATGACAAGTAAATTTTGAGCCGAAAATGTTAGGACACACAGATTGAGAACCACCGTGCTAGGACGCACGGGATGCCCTAATTATGCAAATCAACTTCTCAGATTTTACTGCCAGGTTGAGAACAGGTTTTGCGGGGCTGCAACGCTTCAGCTGAGCTGTGACTCCAAAAAAAAAAATGTCACAAGGATGCACCAGCAACAATTGTTTAAAGTGGAGTCAAAAAAGACTACAACAAGATCATGCCATGCCATATTCTTATCACACAAAGACATAAATCTGATAATGGTTGCAGAGAAAGGCATGGCACAGCGGCCCACTGTTGTGATTTTGATTTAAAAATATGGGAGAAATTATATTCTGCAACATGTCCAGTAAGGAAATACATTTTTACAATCAATAAATTAGATAAAATTTGGTGAATTACTATTAGAAGCCCCACTTTTGGTAAGGGGCCGTCCATAATGTTATGTCACGCTATTTTTTGAAATATTTTACCCCCTCACTCCCTCATCAAAAATCTCAGACCCCCCCCCCCTTCCCGCCTTTAAGTGCATCACCCTTTCGAACTATCAAATTGTTTAAATATTATTTAAAAACGATTAAATTTAATCTAAAACACACTCACATTTAAACTAATGCAGGTATAAAAGTGAAATCGTCTGTCAGAATACATATGTCACAACAAAAAGACTGACAATTTCAGGTTTTATTTGTATGTCACAAACTGTCTCACTTTTTTAGACCCCCCCCCCCCTTTTCCGGAGCGTCATATGCATTATGGACGGCCCCTAGTCATCAATGTTTAGCAGCATTACCTTGTTATTTACAGAGCTGCAAAGATGGCTTCAAATATCAACCAGTGGTGGTCAGCATATGGTCAGGTAAGCGGAGCACTCTCAGTCGGCACACGAGTATAATTTGATTTTTTCTCATCTAAGAGTAATAACTCAGTATTCAGGTTCAATTCCAGAGTTTGGCACTTTCAGACAAATATTGTGGTTTTGAGTTGCTGCAGTCATGGGATTCAGTCCTCAAAACTCAGTGTCTAAAACTGATGGAAACTATTCTGTTTGTTTAAAACTTACAGATAAAAATGCTTCAGATTAAATTTTCTTTTTGTTACTGACATCGTCCCTCATAATGTGACGATGGTGTGGACTTTGCAGAACAAAATCACAAGGCCCCTGGGATTTTTTCTTTAGCTAGTTCACTAGACAGAAAATTGACTCTCTCCATGCACCTGGATAACCCAAGGGAACACCATATATGGATGATACTGCTTGGCACCGGCTGCGTTTCATTGTGTTGATGTAACACGCGACGGGACTCCTCCCAAGGGTTTTGGTTCAGAATTTCCTTCTCACTCTTAGATGAGTTGCCATCTAAGGTTAACAGGTCAAATTCACCCAGCTTGGGATGTATTCAGTTTACAGCACTGGACCACCCAGCCACCTAAAGACTAATTGTCAGAGTCAAATTAAAATATCCTAATTGTCACCATTGTTTTAGTCACCTTAACTTAATCCTAATATTTTCTTAAGAATTCATAAACAAATATTAACAAAACGTGTGCACCAGGTTTGGAGGGAGTACACAGCAAGAGCGGTTTATGCAACTCAAATTGTTACGAAACTGTAGAGTAAAAATCTAATGGATGAAATAATTTATTTTACAAATTTAAATGCCTTTCGATTGAATTCTCTTTTTAGAAAGCCCATCTTCCACTTGACTGAAAGATGAAATTACTCTATTCTGATAAATATGAACAACTGTTGCTTTAAAAAAAAAATTCATTAAGAATCACCCGGCCACAGTCAAGCCTGGTCTGGCAAACTGAGTTTTTAAATTATTACTACAAAGTTTTGAGGAAATGAAATAACTTGCATTGACAATAACTAATCAATGACCAATGACGTCATAAAACTAACTTAAATCGATGACCACTGGTGACTGAGAACACCAGAGTTGAGAGCCCATGAATAGTGGAAGAAAATGGGCTGAGGGTTGGGTGGGGGGGGGGGTGTCAGAATCCAGTATTGTGGCCTTTGGTCCTTTATCAAGCTCCTGTGTAAAGTGAAAATGTGGATGAATTTCATTTGTCAACAATGCAATAAACAAACATTTTTGTGTTATAAAAAAAATACAATTGTTATAATTGCACACCCAGAAATAAAAATAAAATAAGAAGATGAGTTTCACATCAATAATATTTAAAAAATTAAATATACCACACACTCCCTGTCCTGAACATTTCTATACATTTGTGATAAAATGATTTTTTTTAAATGGAGGTCCCCTAATTATTGTCTATACTAAACTGGTGTTTTAAGGTAGAGGAAAAATCAATGAATTAAGCAAATAATAACAAACATATCTCCTCAGTTTGTCTTGTGTAAGATAAACATGAGCAAATGATCCTTCTTTGGAATGTGTCTGTTGTAGAATTTTACAATCTTCCCAAAGAGAAATATTTGTGTCGACAATAGCTACTGTCAGCATTCACTTGAAGCTGGGTGAACACATACGACAAAAAACATTTGACATTTATCACAAATCAATGAGCGGGGCATGCAATGCATTGAAAGCTCCGACACATTTTCATTTCAAATGCACCAAATTCTAAGAAATTTTGTCCTCTCGTCTCAGAGGATATTCCTTGAATCCTCAACTCAAAGCTGAACACTGCCTTGTTTAAACATTTACAAAACTGTGGGTAAAGTTGGCCACGACATGCAGTCACCAACGTGTCAGCTGTACTTAGAATAGTTCTAAAAGCTAAAATATTCATACAGAATAGTTCTTAAAGCTAAAATATTCATACAGCCCTATGGTGCTTCTGAAGTGGCCTTAATTTTGATTGTATTTTGTTAAGGTGATCCCCCACCACCCCTTACCATTTTTTACAGTATAGTACTGGTTAGTTGCACTTGCAGAGTTAAAAAAAACAACACAAAATCAAAAAATGAGAAATTTATCATAAAACCTAGTTGATCTCATCTCCTGGCATACATCAATAATACAGCCACCAAAAAAATATCATTCATCCAAATGGGCATAACCGTAACATTTCTATTCAAAAGAACACCTTCCAGACAGTTTTCTTTGAGTCTATTGTTGGACGCCCGTGGTGCTCAACATTTTTGTGTGTCTTTTTTTGTTTGCTTTTTTTTGATGTGCTGATTTTTACATGGGAACATTTTTTAATGTCGTTGTTTTACATTAAGAAAAAAATTAAAAAATGCTCGCCATCTATTTCTTTGTCATTATTATTGGTCCAATGATCATGTAGAGATTTCTTACTACTGCAATAAATTAGATACATCTCTAGTGACTCTGAGCTGCTCTATGCCCTCAATCTGTGAGACACACTAGTATTGGTCCAATGATCATGGAGAGATTTCTTACTACTGCAATAAATTAGATACATCTCTAGTGACTCTGAGCTGCTCTATGCCCTCAATCTGTGAGACACACTAGTATTGGTCCAATGATCATGTAGAGATTTCTTACTACTGCAATAAATTAGATACATCTCTAGTGACTCTGAGCTGTTCTATGCCCTCAATCTGTGAGACACACTAGAGTCTCAGAAAATATCTAAACATTTAGGAATGGGTTTAAATACATGTATAGTTGTCAACTCAAATCTTAGACATGGTTTAGTCCATATTGATGTATTAGTTATCACAGTAAGATCCAAGGTAAGATCACACTCAATGACGCCAGACAAGCTATCCAATGATACCCGCTGCTAGCATTTACCGTGTTTTTAATTTTTTTTTTTTCCTCCATTTCTCATTTTATGAATAGACATCTAGCAGTGTTTATATATTAAAAGTCATCTGAATCTCATACTGAGGTCAGCCCAGACTAGATCAAAGATTACGATGAATAGAAAATCTAGCAGCATTTATATATATATACATATATATATCTATATATATTAAAATCACTTGAATCTCATACTGATGCCAGCCCAGACCAGATCAAAGATGACAATGAAAAGACATCAATGCTAGCAGGGTTTATATATTAAAAGCCATCTGAATCTCACAATGAGGTCAGCCCAGACTAGATCAGACATGACAATGGTGCCAATAGTGCACTTATACAACAAGACAGGGCACGGCAAATCATATAGGAAATAAAAACCAAACTTGATACAAAGAACCCATAACACATACAGCTGTTGGACCATTGGTCAGATATAGTTTTGTTTACAGAACTCAGAAAGCCACATTGTGACAACAAAATAAAATCACGCTGAGAAAAACATTAACATTAATTATCAAGAGGATACAGTACAAAAAAATAAAAGAATTTGAACATTTAAGGAACCACTTCAAACCAACTTCTGACTAACCAAGATGCCTCAAGGCGCAAGTCACAATATTGGATTTTGTTAAAACTTGTCTAAGACACTTCAACTTATTAGTTTCTACATTTTTTTAATCTTCTAGATGCTTTGTAGCAATTTAAACACCCAAAACACTTTCTATCTAAACAAGAGGGATATCTTTCACTACAGGTCTGCTGCTGTTCTCTCAAGCAATCCATTCTGTTTTGAAAGCTATAGACTTTATCCAACACTAATTCCGATACTGGCAACTGACTCTGCTGGTGCCCACTGACTCTGCCAGTGGCCACTCTATAGTCTTAAGATCTTATGTGGAATCTTAAGACTTGTATCAGTGACTTGTGTACAGGTGAGAAATAAGATAGGCGTATATAAATGTAAATGATGAAAATACTCAAAACATGACTTCATGAGCGTATAAAAAGATGAATTTAAAATGTAAACAAAGCAAGATATTCATGATTAAAAAATAAGTTAACTACAATCAATCAATAATTTATCATCAGGATAAAGCTCTTACATTTGGCGATGGTGTGAATTATGTAATGCTAGTTCATCTCATGTCATTATTGCAGCCATCTACAGAAAAAGGCAAACAACTGTACACAATAATTAATCCACTGTAATACTTCAAGCAATTAAACATCCACAACAGAAGGAGGTTTAACCAGAACTCTAAGATTCTCTAGCAAGACAGGTACAAGTGTCTTAGATTCTATAACAAGACAGGTACAAGTGTCTTAGATTCTAACAAGACAGGCACAAGTGTCTTAGATTCTAACAAGATGGGCACAAGTGTTTTGGATTCTCTAACAAGACAGGTACAAGTGTCTTAGATTCTAACAAGACAAGTACAAGTGTCTTAGATTCTCAAACAAGACAGGTACAAGTGTCTTAGATTCTCTAACAAGACAGGTACAAGTGTCTTAGATTCTCTAACAAGACAGGTACAAGATGGGTGGTTCTCAAACCAAAAAACTAACATAAGTGAATCAACAAACTACGTGGTTCAGAAATTTTGATTGAGGGGAGGCCGCAATCTGATAAGGTATGGGGAAAGAACTGTTTAAACATATAGAAGATCTACTTTATCGTTTAAACATATCGAAAACCTATTTTATTCTCATTGATAAAAACTAATGTTTGCAGGACTCCCAAAGCGTTTCAGCAACATGAAAGTGGACAGCTTTGCCAGTGACGTTGTCATTCATCTGAAACCATCACAATGACTTACAAGCAACAGTGGCCTTTAAAAAATAAAATAATTCAATCCAACAAACGCTACAAATTATAATTAGTCTAAAAATGTCCTTATAACAAAAACAATACGTCAGTATGTCCTTGTAACAAAAACAATAAGTCAGTTTGTCCTTGTAACAAAAACAATACGTCAGTATGTCCTTGTAACAAAAACAATACGTCAGTATGTCCTTATAACACAAACAATACGTCAGTATGTCCTTGTAACAAAAACAATAAGTCAGTATGTCCTTGTAACAAAAACAATATGTCAGTATGTCCTTGTAACAAAAACAATAGGTCAGTATGTCCTTAAAACAAAAACAATACGTCAGTGGCTTCAGCTGGCTGCGGTCCGACCACTGACAATTAAGATCCACCGTGACTGTACCCACCCACCCACACACACAGCCAATGAACTCAACACATTTCATCAGCTCCGAGTGCACTTCTGATTAAAAAACTTCTTTAAAGCAAAACAAGAGATTTTCTTGTGCAGGTCAAAGCTCTAAAATAAGATCCAAAAAATGTATTTCTACACTTGCTCTGAATTAAAGAAACAATTTTTTAAACACATAACAAAAATAGTTCATCTATGTTCACGTATATACAGAGCACATCTATGTTCACGTATATACAGAGCACATCTATGTTCACGTATATACAGAGCACATCTATGTTCACGTATATACAGAGCACATCTATGTTCACGTATATACAGAGCACATCTATGTTCACGTATATACAGAGCACATCTATGTTCACGTATATACAGAGCACATCTATGTTCACGTATATACAGAGCACATCTATGTTCACGTATATACAGAGCACATCTATGTTCACGTATATACAGAGCACATCTATGTTCACGTATATACAGAGCACATCTATGTTCACGTATATACAGAGCACATCTATGTTCACGTATATACAGAGCACATCTATGTTCACGTATATACAGAGCAAATGATTTCTGATCACTTTTCTTGGAAAACAATTTTCTTAAATTTATTTCCACACTGGCTCAGTAAAAAATCGTGGGATTAATACCATGCTGTTGTCTTTTTTAAATAACAAAAATAGTTCATCTATGTTCACGTTAGTACAGACCAAATGATTTTTTTTATCACGCTGATTAGAAAACCATTAAAAAATGTAGTGACCAAATATTTTGAATTTTTTTTTTTTTGTTGTGTTGCTAATATTCATTGTAGGACATGCTTCTTTGGGGGTGGGGGTTGGAGGGTGTCACTATCTCCCTTCTGTCGGCCTAACTGTCAGCCAGAGCAAATGAAATGCCTTTGAGGCAAATAGCTCTTCTGCAATGTGTTCTCCTGAGTTGTGGATAAACCTTCTTCTTGTTTCAAGCACATTCTCCTCGGTGAGCTGTCATGCTGTTTGTAAATTAAATACTTGCTCACATTGTAAGCACCCAAAAGTCGGTTCTTGTCCCAGGGCTATAAGCCCAGGAGGCCATTGAAATAACACAGCGGCGTGAGCACGACCACAAACACAATGATGTTCCGAAGGAGAACTTTCATCTCTTGCGGCACGGCGTAGCCGCACAGGGTCTGGCTGATGCTGCTGATTTCATGAGAGATGACGATGAAGATGAAGGACGTGATGACAACATTGAGCACTGGGTAGCTTGGGATGAGAACGAGGGTGCCGTGAGTGTCTGCCGCCATCCAGATGTGGTACTGACAGATGAACAGCTGTAAGGAGGAAAGAACAGAAGTTCTTTAAGTTAGATCTGGTGCATGGAGCAGTGTGTCACCTGTATGCTTAACTAGGATATGTATGAGGATGTTATTTTGAGCTGGGTTGAGAAAACATTTTTATTGGGACAAATTTATGAAACAAAAAATATGTTGCATCGCAATTCCCAACCTTTAATATTAAATGTTTTCTAATGCCATCGGTACAGACATGAATTATTATTTTTTATGTGCCACAATGGGCACTGCATTCTGTATTTTTATTGTGAGCCTGATGACCTAGACCAGTGGTTCTCAACCTTCCTAATGCCGCGACCCTTTAGTATAGTTCCTATTGTTGTTGTGACCCCACACTATAAAATTATTTTTTTTGCTGGCCAATGGTCTTAGGCGACTTTGTGTAAAAGTTGTTCGACCCCCCCCAAGGCACATGTGTCAAACTCAAGGCCCACGGGCCAAATCCAGCCCGCCGTACAATTATATCAGGCCTGTGAGGTCTTGACTGGCGTACAATTATATCCAAGTCAACAGTAAGGTGTTTCCCACAGCACAATTTTCATGAAAAACTTGGCGTACTTCACGTTGAGTTCGCATGGCGCTTTAGTGACTTTGAAGCGCAGAAAAGTAATTTCGAGCTGTTTCGTAACCAATTTGTCATAGACATGGAAATTGCACCTGTAAATTTGCAGATGGAGCTAAAAGAGCTGCAAAGTATGACACTGTGGGGACTGCACAGTTCACTCGGTTCATTCCTGAAGAGATGCCCCAGCGTCGTATACATGCGGCTCGAACCTTGAGCATGTTGGGTAGTACATACATGTATGAGCAGCTGTTTTCTGTGATGAAGATTAACAATACATCACACAGGAGTGGTCTCACTGACGAAGACTTGCAATCCATCATGAGAATCTCAATGACACAGAACTTTGCTCTCAACATAAACGAACTTACTTGTTTTGTAGCCAAGAAAATATGCCAAACATGCAGCTCTTACAAGTTGACATAAGAACAACAATGGCTTGTGCCAAGGATTTTTAATTATTAAAATTTTTTTCTGTTTTAATTTATATAAATATTTTTTTTTATAAAAAGTTTAATTTAAAATTAAATTTTTTTTCTGTTTTAATTTATATAAATATATTTTTTTTATAAAAAGATTAATTTTCCCTTATTTAATGTTTATCTTGTCGGCCCGCAACCTTACAAGTGATTTGAGTTTTGGCCCGCCGAGCGATTGAGTTTGACCCCCCTGACCCAGACCAACGGTGTTAGTTAACATAGTATGGTTGAATGTTGGATGGATGTTGGATGGATGTTTTTTTTTTTATAAAGACTCGTATAAACACATTATAGACTAGGAAACAATTTGAATTTCTTTTAAACTTCAAAATTTCAACTACATACATTTCAGAACTGCTAAAACAAGAACTGCTAAAACTTAAAAAAGCTTTCCAAATTTTTTTCAGATTTTTTTTTTTTTTTTAAATATTCCTTTCTGCTGTGCCCTCGAGATCAAAAATAAAAAACGGTAGGCCATTTAGCCCATCACTATTGAGAAAAAGTATCCAGACCCCCCTGACCTTACAAAGTTGTTAACTTTAAGTGAGA
Organism: Lymnaea stagnalis; assembly: GCA_964033795.1. Taxonomy (NCBI): domain Eukaryota; kingdom Metazoa; phylum Mollusca; class Gastropoda; family Lymnaeidae; genus Lymnaea; species Lymnaea stagnalis. The sequence continues at coordinate 138,921 of CAXITT010001161.1, read as the reverse complement.
CCATTTCACTATGCAGAACTAACAATGGATTCATTGATGTTTTCAGTGTCAATAAACAAAAGGACCCCAACTGACCTCCAACGATATTTTACCGAACCAGGCAAAGAAAGAGCTGTATCTGGTGCGGAAGCATCCTAGAACGTTGCGTAACAATATGAATGAAATGACCTGTTCAAAAAAAAAAAATGAAATTAATTTTAAATTGAACATTTCAATTCCCAACTCATTCAATATAAAGACAACAAAAGAAGAAAAAAATTTGATTAAGATAACTTATAATTGGGGGGAGGGTGATGTGTGTTCTTAAAACAGCTCCAACAAATCAGTTAACATAACATAATATGATGTAGTCAAATGTAAAGACAGAGAAATTGTGTGTGTACATTGACAACACACCATAAAACATTTGATTCATTTGGTTTATTATAAAAAGATATGAACATTATGAAGACTGATATAGTAAGAGCATTTATGAATGGTGATATAGTGGCACATTATGAATGGTGATATAGTGGAACATTGTCAATGGTGATATAGTGAAACATTGTCAATGGTGATATAGTGGAACATTATGAATGGTGATATAGTGGAACATTGTGAATGGTGATATAGTGGCACATTATGAATGGTGATATAGTGGAACATTGTGAATGGTGATATAGTGGCACATTATGAATGGTGATATAGTGGAACATTGTCAATGGTGATATAGTGGAACATTATGAATGGTGATATAGTGGCACATTGTCAATGGTGATATAGTGGAACATTGTCAATGGTGATATAGTGGAAAATTATGAATGGTGATATAGTGGAACATTGTGAATGGTGATATAGTGGAACATTATGAATGGTGTTATAGTGGAACATTATGAATGGTGATATAGTGGAACATTATGAATGGTGATATAGTGGAAAATTATGAATGGTGATATAGTGGAACATTATGAATGGTGATATAGGTCACACCATGAAGGTACTTACTGGAAGAAAAACCAAGTAGGAATGAACATCATTGCACTGCACCTTACTGCTGCACAACACTGAGAATATGGCATAGCTCTGTAACAACATATAGAAATCATGAGCTTAACAGCACTGAGAATAAATTCTGGGGGAAAAGTCATATGTTATACATAAGGGAATATGAAATGCATGGTATTTGAAAGCAGGAATTTGGAGGGGAGCTGGATCTTGGAGCTCTGGAGCAGGGACTTTTTGCCAGGAGCTGGCAAAACTTTATTTGCATCAAGCTCAAAATGGTAAAAATTAAATTTTTAGAAAAATGTATATTTATTACTATTTAATTTTTTACAAATTATTTTATTAAAAGTTATTCCCCACTCTTCAACAAGCAATGCTGTCCTGTCCTTCTAACTTCCATGTTGACCTACTATTATTCATGCTAATTCACCCCCCTCTTCTACAAGCTATGTTGACCTACTATTCTACATGCTATTTTGACCCCACTCTTCTAACAGCTATGGTGACCTACCATTCTACATGCTATTTCACCCCAATCTTCTAATAGCTGTGTTGAACTACCATTCTACCTGCTATTTCACCCCACTCTTCTAACAGCTATGTTGACCTACTATTCTACATGCTATTTCGCCCCACTCTTCTAACAGCTATGTTGACCTTCCATTCTACATGCTATTTTGACCCCACCCTTCTACCAGTCTTTCTTGACCTACAACTCTACCTGCTATTGTGCCCCACTCTTCTGTCAGCTATGTTGACCTACCATTCTACCTGCTATTTCACCCCACTCTTCTAACAGCTATGTTGACCTACTATTCTACATGCTATTTCACCCCACTCTTCTATCAGCTATGTTGACCTACCATTCTACCTGCTATTTTGACCCCACTCTTCTACCAGTCTTTGTGGACCTACTACTCTACCTGCTATTGTGCCCCACTCTTCTATCAGCTATGTTGACCTACCATACTACCTGCTATTTTGCCCCACTCTTATACCAGCCTTTATTGACCTACCATACTATCTGCTATTATGCCCCACTCTTATACCAGCTATGTCACACTAGTCATTTACAACTGTTTCCCCATTTCTTTAAAATTACATTGCCCCACTCTTATCACAGCTATGCTGCCACACTCTTCTGAACAATGTTGTCCCACTCTTCTACAGCTATGATGCCACACTCTTCTGAACAATGTTGTCCCACTCTTCTACAGCTATGATGCCACACTCTTCTGAACAATGTTGTCCCACTCTTCTACAGCTATGCTGCCACACTCTTCTAGAACAATGTTGTCCCACTCTTCTACAGCTATGCTGCCACACTCTTCTAGAACAATGTTGTCCCACTCTTCTACAGCTATGCTGCCACACTCTTCTAGAACAATTTTGTCCCACTCTTCTACAGCTATGCTGCCACACTCTTCTGAACAATGTTGCCCCACTCTTCTACAGCTATGATGCAGGTACAAGCATTTCTATTGCCTGGTTAATAAGATGGGTTGGTGACAATAATAAACACATTTGTTTAAGCTCTTAGCAGCCCCCTCAACCACTCTTCCTCCCTTTTTAATTTTGCAGAAGCTCAGATCTGAGCTCTGGGGAACATTTATTTTATACCTTTTGGTACATTTTTGGGGAAACATGTGTTTTAAATAAAGTTTGTTTTTGTACATGGTTTTATGTTGAACTTTTTAGACTTGGAAGATGAATACCACAAATTTTTCAACAATGAAGATGCCAGTTTTGACCAGCACAAGTCACTCAGGGGTCAGTGGAGGTCACTGGTGAACTATAGATCATAAAGGATTTTTTGGCAGGAAAAAAAAAATATGTGGGGGGGGGGGGGGGGGGAAGAGGAGAGATTGTAAGTCTACAAAGTTTGAGAACAATTGGAGATCAGGAAGTGGATCAAAATTGTGTTGCAAGATTTGACCAGACAAAACTAACAGGCAGACACAGCAACCTGAGGTTAAGCTTATGAAATGGAGTCTTCCTTGTAGATTTACAAGTGAAATTATATTTTAAAAAACTGCAACTATATGCACTTACAGCTATACCAATCAGAGACAGCACACACAAGGCCCATGATATTGGATTAGAGAATAAATTATTGGGACCATCATCTTTGATGATTTTGTATCTGACCATGACTTTGTAGCCGAATGCAAACAGCATTCCATAAACTGGGCTCTGCAAATAATATTTTAAGAAAAAAAAAAGATATTCAGAAATTTTAAAGCAGAACTTAGTAAGACACAACATAATGGTTTTTAAGTAAATACAGAGTTTAGCAAAGCAAGCTGGACGTTATAAAATTTTTTCCTTGCAGAATGCCTAGCACATTATAGTTCATTGGGTTTAATTTAATACAAGTTAATGGCAAAATTGCGTTTTAAAATATTTATTGTTAACCCATTTTATAACTTTAATTTATTAAAAAAAAAAAAAAACATTGTACAGGCAAGAACATCATATTATTTTCTGTATTATAAATGTCACTAATATCATTAATATCTGTTTTTGAGTTCCTAACTTTGAAAATGGCATATCACTTTGTGGTCAGGGGTAATCAAGAGAGAATGTGACAAATCTAATATTCCTTACACATGGAATTAAAAAGCTCAAAACATTAATCAGGAATGAATTAAATTCCTTAAGCTTGGAGTAAAAGAGCTCATATATTAATCAGATGGATGTACTTACAAATCTATCCAGCTGCCATCTAAACCTCCACTCATGGATGGAGTCATCCGACGTAACAAATAAGGCCTTGATTGGTCTGGTCAGGAACACTTTCTCGAAAAACACCTGTCGCATTGAACACAGTGAGAAACGTATGTGCTTTTTTTCTTTCTATGAATGGTGGCAGCTTAATGTGATGCAAGGTTAAAATGCACTATTCCAACTATGTTATGAAGTAATTCCGGCTTATCAGTTATCATAACATAACATGATGTAGTCAAATATAAAGACAAGGAAATTTTGCCTGTACGTCACAAACTAAAAACACACAATAGAACCCTTCCCTCTTCAAAATTATTGAAATGCCATCAAATGGCTTACGAGGACGATCCTGGTAGGGCAGCCTCTGCTGCACTTCTTACTTGACTCCTGGTTAACTTTGGCCTTCAATAATGTTTGTTTTGTTGCAAGGGCTTTGTTTACTTTCCTTGCTTTGCTAATAAGCTCTGCTCCCCATGAAGTGTCCTCACCAGCACAGCTACTTATCCAGGGTGGTGTTTTATTGAGACTTGCAGCTGCCAAATGCAGCAGACCCCACTCCCAATGCTGCCAGTGCATCCAAGGAAATGAAAAATTTCAATACAATTTGGCGATAGCTGCGTCACCGGGGCTGCCGATATGACATTGGTAGAGTGCCACATCGGCTTCTGGACTCCATCTCCCCATTTTACACTTTGGGTTTACTTCTGTAGTCTTACAGTTACACTAGTTTCCCGCATGGATTTTATACATTTGTACTGACGCTAATTCAACAATCTCCCATTTTCCATCAATTTCATTTCTCACTCAAATTTGCATGTAAGCCATCTTGTTGCGAACCAGAAGCTGAACTCAGTCATGAACTGACTGTATACCATTTGTGGATACAGCTAGTGAGTGCAGTTGATGGCCATATACATTAACAGTACGTAATTAAAAATGGTAAGTACGTGAAGAAGAAATGTCAAAATTCCCTCACCTCAGAAAGATAAAATAAGGAGATGACAATAATCAACGCCACAAATTTCAGTATCATGTATAAGTAATGAATTGGATTGGCTGAAAGTAAAAGTTAATTTGAAAAAAGCATTTTCAAATGTGATCTTAAATAAATAAAAATATTTTTAAGTTAATTAAATTAAATTTACTTTTTCAAAATCTAAATCATGCAGAAGAAGGCAGATTTTTCTGGATTGTGGTAAGTATGGAATATTTTTAGCTGAGAACTGACAAATAGTAAAAGGGAGGGTTTGGACTAACGTAAAGCAAAAATAGAAGGCACAAAAGCTAAAAAGGAATGTTTTTCAGCAGACAAAATATATATTCACATAGAAATAGATGCATTATTCTAATTTTTGGAAATTCTACACAGCCTAAAAAGGCAATTAATCAAATTAGATTTTCCAATTATTGTTTACATTTTTAAAATATGCAATCATATTAAAGAAACAAAAGAAAAGGATTTAGGTCATTTAAAACACAGGTGTTAGTTGAAATTGGCAAATCTGATTTGTTTTGAAGGATTTCTGCTCTCACCAATCAATCTTAATATTCACAAAATTGAAGTTTGCTACAAAACTCTCCCCGCATTATTTGTAACAGACATTCTGTTTGGAGGGTGTTATGATATACTTTCTACAGACCTTCTGATGACTCGCTCGTCACATGGGGCGGTAAAGCCATGACAAGGTAGATGACTAGGAACCAGAAGGAAACCAGCGGGACAAAGTAGTAGAACTGGTACGGCCGGTTCATGACAAAACACAGAGTCACCACCAGCAGGTTTATCCGGAACAACACCTGGAATGAAAAAAAAAAATATTGAATTTCGGTCACGCATGTATTTAGGTATTAACATGAAAATATTTATGTCATTCTACCCCAAAAAAAATTTTCAAACACAAAAAATCCGCATCCATGGATTCCTTTATTTGATGTCTGCAGGAGTTTAACAGGTAAATTTAAGTAGCTGAATGTTTTTTGGGGTCCTAACAATTATTTCAGCAATGACTTGAGGATAACTTAACATACACATAATTTCCCTCCTATTGTTGTTTTGATATGTTGTTTGTTTTGTAATAATAAAATTGTTCTGTTCATTTCCAGGGGACAGATTTTAAGGATCTGTTAAATTATCATTTCTCCAAGTCATTTGGGAAGTCTTATTTTAAATGACTTTGAAGAAGATGAACAAATAAGACATTCAATAAAAAGTTTTTTTAAAAATAATTTTCAGCAGGATGCCATTTTCTTTTTATCCGAACATATTGTTTCAAACTTACAAGAGTTGGATTAAAGTATAGGGTTGGGCTAAAATTAAATATTCAATGAAAAAACGCTGACTCAATTTCGTGTTCAAATCACTGGGAAGGTTCTGATGCATTGGTACACCTTTTAAAATAGCTGAGCAATTATTTCTTGAAGTTTTATAAAGTAATTATAGTAACTTTATCTGAAGTACATGGAGATATTTTGGAAACTGCATGGAGCCAAACAAACCAAATTTGTTTTAAAATAATGATAACAAATTCATTGATAACAAGGAAATTAGTGAATAGATTTTCTGATGACAATAATGGAACCATTAAAGAATTGTTTTTATTATTTTATCTTTATTAAATTTTTTTTTTTTTTTAAGTATCTTATCTATGATATAATTTATCCTGATACCCCCTAATGGGAAGAAAACAAAATGTTGAGTAGAGCTATCAGGGGAGTCAAGCATATAGGAGAACAAGCGTACGTGAGACATATTAAAAAATGAATATTTTCTGTGTAGTCCTCTGCCCTTGAAGTAACTAATAGCAATACAGGGAGGACCGCGTTCACTGTTAATTAGGTAACTAATAGCATGGTTTATAACTTTTAAGTAATGAAAATCATTTGTACAAAACAAAAAGGTTTTTAAGGAACAGATTTGTATTAATTGCATTAGGTGCAGACTACAAATGCCAGGGTGATTTGTGCACAGACAAGAAGAAATTCCCAAAATAAACAAAGGCCCAAAAGATTTAGTACCATACATTGAGTAAGAAGAGTTGTAGTTTTTAGTTATTAAATGGGGTGAACTGACCTATAAGTTCATTAAACACACAAATGGACCAGTTAGTAACCGCAGAAGCTTTAATGTTGTAGACGAACTAAGGCTCCCATAAAAATCTTTTTTTTAAATATTTTTTTTAAAAAATAAAGCAAAGAAATAAAAATAAAGCATTTTGTTTGTTGATGAAATAACTGAATGCCTCTATACCCTCCTTTGGATGCCTACAGGTAATCCTAACAAGCTGTAGGAAGTAGTGACCATGGTAAGGTAACAAAGCTAACAAGGTAACGTAGTGGTAGTCTGCTACGGCTAACTAAGTTTTATGCTTAAAATCTGGCCCTGCCCACAGCAGGAGATCCCAACCGGTAAGCAAGGGCCTGCAACCCAAGCTGAACTGTAAAATACCTATTTGCCACCAGTTATCTGTGTGTGACGGCATTGTGAAATAAATATTTTTTTTTTTAAAAACCTCAGCAAAGTGTTAAATATAAGCTCTAAAAAAATGTAAGTTAACATTGAACTTAAAGAATTTTTTTCTTAAATGGCCAAGCACAAAACTCATATTTTTTTTTTTAAAGTTCATTAAACATTTTAATGTTACATGTAAGTATTGTTTCAAGAGTATTTAATTTTATTTTATGTCCTTCAATTTTTTTAAATAACTTTTACCAGTTAAGTATAGTTAAAAAAAAAAAAAAGCAAATTTTTTTTTATTTTTTTTTTTTAAAGTTCATTAAACATTTTAATGTTACATGTAAGTATTTTTTCAAGAGTATTTAATTTTATTTTGTGTCCTTCAATTTTTTTAAATAACTTTTACCAGTTAAGTATAGTTAAAAAAAAAAAAAAGCAAATTTTTTTTTAAAAACATTTTTTAAAAATAATAGTTTAGTTGAATTAGAACAAATTATTACCTCTTAACAGTTAATAAATAGGATTTGTGCAAGCAGAAAATTTAGGAGAGAAAAGACATATCAATGATTTTGTCAATGTTTTAGATACATTTTTTCAGGCACAAAAAGATTTTAAAAAATGAATTTGGGTTACTATTGTTTTAGGTAAGCTCTGATTTATAAAACAAAACAAGAGTTATGTAAATAATGTTAAGAAACATTTGATGGATGAGAGGGAATATGTTCTAGACCTTCACAGTCCTGAAGGAAATCTTCAACAGATTTACTTTTGACAAGGATGTTAACATTGATAATGATTTTGTAATGGCCTAATAATTTTTAACAGTTTAGGACAGAGGTTGGCAAACGTATGAGACAGATGAGCAAAACCTGTCCTCACAATAATTTCACTTCATTATTTAATTATGAATAGCCATAAACTTATATTTTTACAAACTAGAAAAATGTTACGTAATATTAAGCCATGCAGTAATATTAATAATATCTTTATGAAATTTAGAAAATATGTCGTCTTATAATTTAATACAAATGAAATTACCATTAGGAAATGAAATCCTTTCAGCATGTTACTAATGAAACTATGAAAGTTTATTTATGTGTTCAACTTTACTTCAGGAGCCACATGCACTTACCCAAAGAGTTTACTAGGCTCAATTTGCCTACCCCTGGCATAGAGTGGTACGTTTGTTATTGCTAGACCACACATTTATCGTGACTATCACACATATAAAATTTGTTAGGAAATGAAGTACACATGGTGTCACGTTATAGGTGTTTGAAGTGTGGAGGAATGGAGAAGAAGACACACACACAAAAAAAAAAGGCAGAGAAGAAGAAGGACGGACACTTACTTCACAAACTCTCCGCACCTGACTGTTACGAGAACGCCATACAATTTGGCACTGGCGCCATCCCTGCAGAAACCAACAAGCAACAGGGTAAGCTGTAGTACAGTAGTAAGTTCTAAGAGAGTGACGTAGGAAGTAACGGAGGGGGATGAGGATAACTGAGGGATGGGGGATACCCGAAGGTAAATGAACTAAGTCTGGTTGTAACTTGAGATGGTTTTGAGGGGGGTCATTGGAACACAGAAAACGTTACAGTAACGAGTTACAGAGAATTTTAGAAGTATTTTTAGTGGAAAATTGATAGAGGAATATTTTGTAAGTTTCCTCTGATGCATTCCAGGGTTGTTGTACTCCAATGTTATTTTTTTTTATTTAATCAGAACAGAACTGAATGGGGAGATCTTAAACAATTATTATTTTTTTCATTAAATGAAGTATGGTAGTAAGTTGCAACTCAAAAAATAGAATTAATATTTATAAACTTTGAAACATTTATTAATTACAAAAGTCCTCTTAAAAATATATGATAATATTTTAGTTATTTCTTTTTTTTTTTTCCATTAAATGAAGTATGGCAGGAAAGTAAAACCCCAAAAAATAGAATGAATATATCAAGTTAAATTTTGAAACATTTATTAATTACCGATGTCCTCTTACAAATATATGAAAAAGTATGTTTTGGGAAAATATTTGAGAAAATTAAATTTTTTTTTTTTTTTTGCATTTTATTAATTTGCTTACACTACAAGCTCTGAATAAGTTTTATGAAATTAATCATTTATAATAATGAATTACCAGTACTGAATCCAATTTTTAAACATTATTAAAATAAGGATACAAAACACTCAGTCTAATTATTGAACCCTGTCTCAAACATTTGAGAGGTGAACATTCTACCACTATGCCAACCCCTTGATATCACCTCAATTTAACATTTGACAGGTGAACATTCTACCACTATGCCAACCCCTTGATATCACCTCAATTTAAAATTTGACAGGTGAACATTCTACCACTACGCCAACCCCTTGAATCACCTCAATTTAACATTTGAGAGGTGAACATTCTACCACTACGCCAACCCCTTGAATCACCTCAATTTAACATTTGAGAGGTGAACATTCTACCACTACGCCAACCCCTTGAGATCACCTCAATTTAACATTTGAGAGGTGAACATTCTACCACTATGCCAACCCTTTGAGATGACCTCAATTTAACATTTGAGAGGTGAACATTCTACCACTATGCCAACCCTTTGAGATGACCTCAATTTAACATTTGACAGGTGAACATTCTACCACTATGCCAACCCTTTGAGATGACCTCAATTTAACATTTGAGAGGTGGACATTCTACCACTATGCCAACCCTTTGAGATGACCTCAATTTAACATTTGACAGGTGAACATTCTACCACTATGCCAACCCTTTGAGATGACCTCAATTTAACATTTGAGAGGTGGACATTCTACCACTATGCCAACCCTTTGAGATGACCTCAATTTAACATTTGACAGGTGAACATTCTACCACTATGCCAACCCTTTGAGATGACCTCAATTTAACATTTGAGAGGTGGACATTCTACCACTATGCCAACCCTTTGAGATGACCTCAATTTAACATTTGACAGGTGAACATTCTACCACTATGCCAACCCTTTGAGATGACCTCAATTTAACATTTGACAGGTGAACATTCTACCACTACGCCAACATTTTGAGATTAGTTAAATCAGAAATAAAACTGTTTTTTGCAATTTAAAAAAAAAGAGGGGGGGGGCAGAAAAAAAATACTACTGATTTGAGAATTAAATCTTGACACCTAAGGCACACAGCTTTAAGAAGCAAATTAAATTTCTTTTTGTGCATAATCAATTGATTACTGACATGTCATTTGATTGGCTTTAAAACCCCAACAATTTACATGGATTGAAGCACAATTGTTTGCTTCTCAACAGGAAGTGCTCTTTCGTGCTCTGAGGCTTTAGCTACATTGACTTGAGTGAAATTTTTGAACACATGGGTTTTTACTTTTTAATTTAAATTAGCGATTATATCTTGCTTTGTATTGTCTGCTGAAGAAGGCATCTTGCCAAACCGCCAGTTTAATTGTCCTGTCTTTCCTTATTTATTTTTCAAATAAATTTTTTTATTCTGAATATAAACTGTGCGAGTGCCATGACCGGCCCCCACAGACACCACAAAACATTACTATTAATACAATGATATACCACGATTCAAGATATTAACACCTTTAGTGTTAATAGTTTATGAAATTTGCACTCAATATAGGTAATGACACAAATAGAATGTTTCCACTGTTTGGTAGGGTTCTTATCAAATAAACTGTGGGCGACTTGAAATAAAAAGAGACTGTAAACCATTTCCTTGTATGGGATGTATAAACACAAAAGCATGATGCCTTTTTACATTCCACAGAAGACCACTGGTAAGCATAAAAATATATACTGTTAAAGTGTTAAACTTTGCAATAAGGAACATTTATTCCACTGAAAGGCTTCCTTTGGTTCACTATCACTGGCTTTAGAAAAATGTGTGGAGAAATGTGTGGCAGTGTGTGAGGAAAGGAAAAAGATGCAGATATTTTAGCAGTGGGATGATTTTTTTTTTACTAGATATCAGTAGGGGACATGTTAGAACAACTAAAACTTGGACAAACTATAAGAGACATTTGAGGGGAAGTTGGGTGAAGTTTCAACAGAAATGGGTGGAGACTGTGTAGGCTTAGTGTGTGCACTTAATCTAGAAATATTCAGCCATTGACAGAATGCATTCGAAGACTGTTGTAAATTGAAATATGGTGAAAAGTTCAATTTTTTAAATCAAATTTTTTTCCAGTTCAGTTTTTGCTTTTTACCAAAAAAAAATGTGCTTAAGCGTTTGTTCAAGATTACCATGGTCCAGTGGTTCTCAACCTTACTAATGCTGTGACCCTTTAATATAGTTCCTCATGTTGTGGTGACCCCAACTATAAAATTATTTTCATTGCTATTTCATAAATATGGTCTTGGGCTACCCTTGTGTAAGAGTCATTCGACCCCCAAAGGGGTTGCGACCCACAGTTTGAGAACTGTTGCCATAGTCCATCTATTATTAAAAATACTTTAAAAACTACAAGATCCACCAAAGGTTAAGTTTGGGGTGATCTTCTTCCACTCTGACATTTATTACAATAAAACAGAGAATCATTAAATGATAGCATGAAACAAAAGCAAGAGTGGCGTAGGACATGCAAGTAGGATGTTAAAGACAAATGTGTTAAGTTAAAACACCCACAAATTTAAGGTTGCACCCTGTGCCCCAGAAAGTTTCCATTAAGCCACAGGTCATAGGGCCCACTAGGCGCTGTTGTTAAAACACAGCTAACCACCACGCTGACATAAACCATCTTGTCTTAATGGTGGAGGCTCGGACATCGCTTGTTTCCCACGTGCAATGAACTATAAACAGGTGTAAATATGAGGGAAGGCATCTGGTGCGTGGGGTCTTTTGGGAAGGGTGGGTCACAGAGAGGGAGTTCCCAGTCTTGGAATAGAAAGGTAAACGTGATCACACAATGGAATGTGCCGGTTCTAGGGAAGATTCACAAGTGGCCACTGATTTCATTATCTTCAAAATGCTTCATTCCCCAATTAACTATTGTTGGTGTCAGTCCCAAGGATTTTAGAACCATCACCAATTATTTCAAGGTAAGATAATATTAACATCCACTTTCTAAGACATATTTTTTTAAAACATGTTTTAATATTACCGTATTTATTGGCATATAACATGCCCCCGCATATAACACGCACCTCAATTTAAGAAGGAAATTTCAGGAAAAAAAAGCTAAACATTATATCGGTGTACACATCATTTGCCCCCTATTTTCAGGGAGAAAAAGTGCGTGCCATACGCCAATAAATACGGTAATTCTTTTACACATAATAATTGAATGTTTTGACCTGAATTTTGAAAACTTGTTACTGCTAGTAATACCAGTGTATTGTTACATAATGTAAAAATTTGCCCATAAGAGTTGGGGCCTGTTTAAAGCCCTTTGGGGCACCTGGCACACTAATGAAAGGAATCAAAAACTATCTGAAAACATTTCATTTGAAAACATGATGATAAAAGATTGGCCAAGGTCCATTGAGCATGTTGCCTGTCTTGCCCTTTTGAAAATGGTGACATCTGTTTGTGTTATTGGTGTTACTGCATTTACTTTTTTTTTTAATATATTATCCTTCCAATTCGTTTCCAGCTTTTTCCGAGTCACATGTAAACTTAAAAGAATTTGAAATAAATTAATCTCACCAATAAAATAAACCTTAATGAGATCAGTACCTGTCATTGCTTTATAATATGCATATGATTTCCTTATCCTGAGAATGTCATAATAGCTACAGAGTGATTGAAAGCTTGAACTTTAAGCTTTTAAATTATTTAATTCCTAAAATATTCTATTTCTTTCCATTTTTTAAATTTTTACACTGTTTTTATTATTCTAAAAACTGGATTAAACCGACTCCAGCAAACTGTTGTGTTAAGTTCTCCAAAGACACCATGATAAGGTGGGGTAGCTGAGATCTAGCATTTAAAAAAAGGAGTGATAATCCTCTATATAAACTCAGTTTCAGCCTTTCCCATACCTGAATCTACCCTCTGGGACATGGCTCCAGATTCTGCAATAATTCCTAAAAAACTGAATTATTTAGGTTTTAAAGCACCATATTCAGAAGCAGGGGAATGAAAAAAATAAATAATACAAGTTCAGACTTGCTCTCCTCAATATTGTCGGTACCATTAAAAATTGTGGATTTTTCCCTTTTAACCAATAATACGTACTAGCTGCTACCTGTATTCAAGGGCAGATGACTTGATACACATAGCACTGTCTAATGAACCAAGAAGAAAATACAGATGTGAGAGAAACAGAGATATGAACAGGATGAGAACATCAATTTCCTAACTATGGCTTTCATTTTGACAAAGCTTATGACATTTTGGTTAAACTTTCTGCCCCCAAAAGTCTCTCTTTTAAAGAATGGGTTTGGTGGCTTCCAAGGCTCTGAGTGACAATGGGTTTGGTGGCTCCCATGGCTCTGAGTGACAAATGGAAGAAAAAAAGAACCGAAAAAACAAAACAAAAAATCCTCAGAGTTTCTCACATTAAGATCTTCTGAATTTTCTTAGCATTACACATGACTTGTAATTGGTTAAGAAAACCATTTTGATTTCATACAGAAATAACTAGCCTTTTATTTTCATATTTAAACATTTTCATATTTAAACATCATCATTCGCCATGCTATTTTTGGTGTTTTTGAAAATGATGTGGTGGAAAGAAAAAAAATTGCTAACCATTAAATAAGAATGATAAGAGGAGGTGTTTTTATTTAAAATTCTTTTTGAGATTTTTACTGTTATAAATTATTGGTGTCCCTTAGTTTAAAGCAAATTTTTGTCAAAACGTTCCCAAGTCTTCTACACTTTTGGGATAAATGTACTATGTCAAGCAACATCAAAAATAATTTTGTTATCTCCAGAGGCCAAGGCCATAAAGTAATATCTGCTCAATTTTGTATGCACTTTTATTTGTCTATTTTTAAAAAAATGGCAATTTTTCTTAAATTAAAGTGCATCTGCCTTGAAGCCAATCTATCCAGATGATATACGCACCATTATTTCTCTTTCAGGAATGATGTATTGCTGTTTCATAAGTAAAGCAACAACAAAAAAATGTTTACATGTCTATAAATAGATACACACTGAGGTCAACCTTACCAAACAATATCTGATGAAGCCGAATTCCCCCTTGTCCCAGTAGTAAGAGAAATGACCGAATCCAGTCAGGAAGAGGTAGGAAGACACCAGGACCCGTATGTGCATGTAAAGGGGTAGCACCTGCAAGAGGAAATGTCAACATATTTTAAAATTTAATTTCAAAGTCATGACGAGTCAAGAGCATTGAATATTTACCTGGAGTCAGTAATAAGATAAAAAAAATTCCACAAATATAGACAAAAATGAGCACAAAAAAATTGTAAAACTACACGCATGTAATTCTTAGAGCGCTTTAATTTTATCTTGGAAGTTTTTAAAGGACAGATGCTCACAAATGGTTCTGAGCTGTTAAAGAATATAAAAATTCTGGATAATCATGCCATCAAATGGAAAATCCAAAAATATATATTATTTTTTAGCCCTTCCTGGATTATTGAAATAAAATCCCAGACAACTATTGAATAATTAAAAGCAACTTCTTTTTTTTTTTAAGAAATAAAAAAAAAAATTTCTGTGAAGCTGATCAAAATGTTTTAAGATGTCAATTTGCTATTTATGTGAGTGAACACATGCAAATTTCCCAAAGAGCCAAACTGAGGTTGACTTTCAATATAAATATAGATATAAGGCTCCTATTTAGGAGAACCTTCTTTAAATTTATTTATATATGTAGACATAAGGCTCCGATTTAGGCAAACCTTCTTTAAATTTATATATAAACATATAGATATATGGCTGCGATTTAGGCAAACCTTCATTAAACTGATGCTTTCATGAAGCTATTAGCGTTGTTTTTAGTGGGGGTTTTTTGGTTTTTTTGTTTTTTTTTTACAGTTTTGAAACATTTAAAATTTCAAACCATTGAAACTAAGGGCCAACTTAGCTGACATTGTAATATGTTTCCATAAACGCAGAGACTGATGCCAGTCTAAATAACCCGAAAAGTCAGTGTGTTGAAAAATGTACATATAAGTCAAGTCTTGACTCTTCATTCAACAGAATAAGTCAAGTCTTGACACTTTATTCAAATGTTGCAAGTCAAGTCTTGACTTGGGATTGGTGGTTCATTTCTCCATTTAGTCAGTGTGGCACAGGAAGTCATTGATTTAAAAAGTACATGCTTAAAAATAGTTGACAGCAACTGGCCAGTCACTGCTACAGTGCATGAGATCAAAGCATTATACATAATAGCTGTTTTCTTGGGGTCATTTCAAATCTTAAAGGGCAGAGAACTCTTGATTAAAGACATTCCCAACATCAGAACCCAAACAAAGGGAAGGCTGCTGCAAGGGAGATAAATAGATTGTAAGACCTTTCCGCTTTTTTTTTTTTAAAATTTCGTGAAAAGATTTTTAAAACCTTTCATTAAAAAAAATAATGTGATTTCCCTCCTGTTATCAGTGAGCCAGATGAAGATATCAGTGAGCCAGATGAAGATATCAGTGAGCCAGATGAAGATAAACATTTGTTTTGTGTTATTTTTTCAAATTCTGAAATTGGTGTTAAATTTGTGATTTTTTTTTTAAACATAAAAAAACCACATCACATAAAAGATTCATTTGGCTGATTTTTTAAATTTATTAATGTTCCAATATATTACAATAAACTATAAAAAAATATGATCACAGCTTTAGGCTAAAAAAATAAAATATCAACTAAATTTCTTTTGATATGAATGATAATGAATGGGATCATTATTTATTTTTTAATGTTAGCAGTGTTTAACAAAATTCACAGTTTGGGGCAGTGTGCAGAAAAGATGGTAAATAAGTCCAAAGAAACAAAAAGACATTTCTAAAATCTTGAGAATCACTGTCATGCCATCCACACAGAAAAATCTTCTGTCTCAGAATTACAGGAAAACCTTTTAACAGATTCGATGTTCCATGTCCAATTTTCTACCTCTGGTGGTTTTAAAAAAACAAAGAATTGTTTCTGTCAAAGCTGTGGGGTGAAGGACCCCACACAAGAGCTTGTATGCAGTCTCACTCACCAGTCAGTGGAGTGAAGGACCCCATACAAGACTCGTATGCATTCTCACTCACCAGTCAGTGGAGTGAGGGACACCACACAAGAATTGTATGCGTTCTCACTCACCAGTCAGTGTTTTTCTAAGATAACCAACCCATTCTGAGCTTACATCTCAACATCTGAACTTAATTGTACAGCTTGAGGGTTAAGATAAATATTTGGTTGTCTCCTCATGATTAACTAAACTTGATTGCTGTGCCATAGACACTTTCAACTGAGTACCTAGATATTGTCTGATTCTGTGCCATAGACTGCATTTATTTCTATTTAACACCCCAAGTACCTAGATATTGTCTGATTCTATGCCATAGTCTGCATTTATATCTCTTAAACACCCTCAGTTCCTAGATATTGTTTGATTTTGTGCCATAGACTGTGTTGGTCTCTCTTAAACACCCAGAGTTCCTAGATATTGTCGGATTCAGTGCCATAGTCTGTGTTTATATCTCTTAAACACCATCAGTACGTAGATATTGTTGATTTTGTGCCATAGACTGAGCTTATCTCCCTTAAACACCCTGAGGATTCAAATATTATTTCTTGTTTTTCTTTCACTGTAACCATTGATTGAAACAAGATTTTCTATTCTGACCTTACTAGGGCTCCGTAAGAAGAAATGTATCAATATATTTTACCTCCCTTTCTGATGTCATGCCTCAAATGGCTGATATTACTTGTCTCCCTTTCCTGATACTACTTGTTTTTTTTCCCTGATACCCCTTGTCTCCCTTTCCTGATACCCCTTGCCTTACTTTCCTGATATTACTCGCCTCCCTTACTCACCTTACTGGCCCCAGTAAGATGGTAGATAAGTATCACCAGTTGCATCCACCCCTTCCACTCATCCGTCTGATCCCTGTGCAGCACGGTCACCTGAAACAGAAAGCCAACTCAAGATAACGGGGAGAAATTGTTATCATTTAAAATATTAATTTCGCATTAATGGCATAATCAATCCAGCAACTGCATGGGGATATAAACAAAATTCTGGAAAACTGTCAATGCTCTCATTCTCTGTCCAGATACACAAATACATTATAGCAGGGGCAATGTAAAATTCAAGAAGGCTTAAATGTGAAACAACTACTAATTAAATTCAAACAGATGAATTTTTTATAAAGAGAAATACAGGGAGGACTGCTTTCTGGTAGAACCAATAAGAAATATACAAAGTGTAGGGGAAAACCTGAAAGGGGACCAAAACAAAAACCTTCCACTATTATTCTAGATCAGATGATTATTGAAGTAAAACTATTAGATCTCTCTAGGAGGGTTTCTTTCAGCGCCAGATGAAAGTCAAGTGCCGGCCATAGCAAAGATATGAACAACAATAAAACGAAAATTTATTTTATTAAAGAACTCCCCAAATTGTAATTTTTTAAAACAATTTTAAAAAGAATATTTAATGGTGTCATTAACCGATTACAATGATTGGAATCTATGACATATTAGTACGCTCAATATATTTGATGATCCGTATATTTAAAGATAGACTCTCTAATCTTGTTAGAAGATTACATTATCCGATTATAAATATTGCAACGTTTTGAAAATTTGCAGTGCCCGATTTTGAGCCGAAGTATTACGTTCTGTTGTGCCCATTTATCGGCATTTTTTTATTTAATTATCCCTTGCAAAGTTCCCAAGTTTAAAGACTTTAATAACACTGTATTAAACTACATTTGCTTCAGTTTTAAGTTCTATAATTTTAACACAGTTCTGGCTAAGTATCAATCTTGAGCCAACTGTTCATGTTTTAAATGATATTTCATAATAAAAGCATGACTTTTTAAGTGGGGAATATTGTTAATTATAAATTGTATGATGGCCTGATGTTTTAAAAAATATAGTTATTATTAGCATCATTTTGAGTGTACTCGACTCCATGTATGCTAAGCTAGAAAAAAAAACAAAAAATTTTTTTTTTAAATTACGAATTAAACGGGAGCATACAATGAGTATACGATCCATCAATTATTATAGCGAAAGCATTTGTGTTTTCTTTAAATGTGCTCCTTTTGTAACAAAGTTTCTTGAACAGTGGGTATTTTATTTTATTTTTTTAAACTTAGCCTATATTTATTAAATTCTCAACAGATTTTCTCTTTGTAATATCACAATAATAAGCAATCTTCCCCATCTATTTGCACACACCTTTTTAAATAATATTTTTTTATATGAGAATCCAGTAGACGGCTAAATAAACTGTTGTGTGAAATAGCATTTTGATTATCATGCTGAATTCATCTGTTGGTACTTATTTTAGAAATAATTCTTCTTCCTCAAATCGTCGATTATAAACAATGTCTATGGATTTGGTGTAAAAAAAAAAATGTGTTAAGGTATATTGAAGCAGCAATTTGTAATTTATCTGCAGAAAGTTATAATAGTTTGAAATTTCAAATAATCAATACAATCAACTGAATTTCAGGAACCATATACCTTATTTTAAGCAATTTCCTTCGGATAAAAATCACACATTAATAAATATATCATGTTATTTGTAAACATCTCATGTCTTCTTAATAAAAATTATGCCATTCATATACCATTTATAAAAATGACCACTAATAAAGACCCATTCAAATGTAATGACCACTAATAAAGACCCATTCAAATGTAGAGACCTTTCAACAGATCATTTTTTTTGTCTCTTTGACTCTAATAAAACTAGATAATGTTTAGAAAAAGTAATTACTACAATTAATGTTTTTTTCATTTGCGTCCAACATGTAAAATGATGTTAACAGTGCGTTCAACCAGTCAAATGATGAAAAGTCATTACTTATTAAGAAGTTTACCCAAATACATTCAAAAGTCACGTTACTATTAATTAATATATTAATATATTTATAACATAAGCTCCAAAATACCCGAGGTTCCATGCAGCCGTTGGGGTTGCGAGGCCAACACGGTGGCTCTGTGGTTCACCTACATTTTCACTAGCATCCCTTGCTTTCCAATTAAGTGTAGAATGTTGCAAAACAAAATTCGGGTGTGAGCTAAAATGTATTATTGCAAAATAAATTTCTGGTAATATTATTCTTTGTTGGCATCCGTCAGTCACAATGTGATGATGGTGTAGACCAGTGGTTCTCAACCTTCCTAATGCTGCGACCCTTAAATACAGTTCCTCTTTAGTGATGACCCCGAACTATAAATTATTTTCATTGCTACTTAATAAATATGTGTTTCCGATGGTCTTAGGCGACCCCTGTGTAAGGGTCGTTCGACCCTCAAATTACATGGTTCACAGGATGAAATCTACTAGGCCTGGGATTATTCTTTTTTTCAGTATTATAAGCTGGTTCCCTACACAAAAAATCTCCTCTCTCCTCGTCGCTGGATAACACAAGGGAACATCATATGAGGATGATACAGCTTTGCACCAGTGGTGTTGCAGGACTTGTCAGAGTGTTTCATTGTGTTAATGTTATCCTCCTATGGGATTTCACCTCCGCGTTTGAATTCAGAGTTAATCAAGGTGCTGGTGATGTGTTTGCTTGACTGTGCTTTGGTGAGGTTTCAACTCCAGACCACGAAGTTGAACACTGACTCAGTTTAGACCACTCGGCAACCCAGCATAAATATTGAGGTTACGAAACAACTTGGATGATTTTAATTCATTTTGGGATGGCAAAATGCATCCTTTACTTTTAATTTGCGCAAGAGTCTTCGACACCCTCAATTTCTGTGCTCCCCTCCTCTAAGGCTAATCAGTGTGACAGTATGTTGAATCTAAGGTTTTGCCAAATAATTACTCTGGGGCACACCATAACTGGAGTGAATTCAGTTTATGTAAGCCACTGCATGCAATAATGCCTCCCCCAGCGTTTAAAAAATTCTTTCCACCGATCAATAGAAACACTAAAATCAGGTATACTAGAAAATGCACTTTTTGATTTTGATATAATCATATATGTTCTGGGGAGGTGACTCCACAGACTCTACTTTCGCGATACAAGCTCTTCTGTTATCCAAAAATGCCGTCTCTCCAAGTAATTAAAAATTAGCACCTGGGCGGGCGATATTCATCTCTTTTCTACGCCTCTAGCAGGGGTGTAACTAGAGACTTTGGCGTCAAGAGAAAAGATTCATTTTACTTCCCCACTCAACTCTGAAACCCATTATTTTTATCCATTAAATACCGACAAAACCCATTTTGTTGCCCCCGTAAATCTGGTGCCCTCTGCCCCCCAACTATGCATTTGGTCACTGGCACTGACCCCCTCTCCGCATTGTCTGAAAGAAACACTGCTCTCTAGATCAGATGATTATTAAAGTGAAACTATTAGAACTCTCTAGATCAGGTGATTATTAAAGTGAAACCATTAGAGCTCTCTAGATCAGATGATTATTAAAGTGAAACCATTAGAGCTCTCTATTTTAACAAGCCAAGTGTGTTTGTCTCTGTGTTCCTTTGCCTGGCACACCTGTCCTCTGCTTCGTGAGGTCCTTTTTCCTGTTTTCCTCCACCCTTTGTTTATGAATTTGTGTTCTACACAATCTGGAGCATCAAAATATGGAAATAAAAAATTGTTTGCTTGACAAAGGGCAGTGTGACCCTATCAAAGGGCAGCATGACCTAGCAAAGGCCAGTGTGACCCTATCAAAGGGCAGCATGACCTAGCAAAGGGCAGTGTGACCCTATCAAAGGGCAGCATGACCTAGCAAAGGGCAGTGTGAACCTATCAAAGGGCAGCATGACCTAGCAAAGTGCAGTGTGACCCTATCAAAGGGCAGCTTGACCTAGTAAAGGGCAGTGTGACCCTATCAGGAACAAAAGAGCTTGTAAACATTGGGGCTGCTTTTTTTAAAAATTAAATTTATTATAATGGGTGGGGGGGGGGGGGCGGAAATTTAAAAGATTAGGAAAAACCTAGAAAAATGGGTTAGAAAAAAGAATAAAAAAAAAAAAAANAAGAAGAATCCGAGAATCATGACGTAGGCAAAGGGCAGGCAGAAGTTCAATGTGGTGTAGTACTTGTTCTCTTTCATGAAGAAATTGGTTCTAAAATGAGGAGAAATTGGAAGGGTAGAACTTAAAGTTAGCCGTAGGATCTCTACAAAGTCTTAAGAGAGAAGTTTAGTTAGCACAAGTAAATTTTTTTTTTTTTTTTTTTGGTGGCTTTCTTGGTGAACAAGATTGTGTTTACATAACAGTATCATCACTTCAGCTTCTATTCTCTCCGTACCGAAATGGTATGGAAGTGGAAAGGGGGGGGGGGAATGATCTGGTTAGGCTGCATGCCACTGAATGGCCCAGCATATTCTGTGATATGCATAATACCACAGATAATCCCCATGTGGGGGGGGGGCGGATTTTAATGATTAGCTTTTAGATTCTGTAAATTATTTTTTTCCATGGGGCCTGGGGGGTGTTAATGAGGGGTGGGGGTTAATTAATGAGTGTTTATGCTACACTTTTTATGATAAATTACATATTAAATAAAACAATATGTTACGGGGACTGGACAAATATAAACAAAACAACCCCATTTATTTATATATATTCTTTTCAGTTTTTACGTTACAATTTTGCTTCAAATTTCTTTTTTGAACGCATTATTTTGTTTTACTAGTTACTAAAGTGCGTTCAAAAACAAATTTGACGAAAATTTTAACGCGTGAACTGAAAAAAAGATTCGACCAAATTTCCGTTCGATCGAATTTCCGTCGATCAATTTACCGTCGACGAAATTTCTTTCGATCAAATTTCCGGATACGCAATCAAATACATTGTAAACAATGTTTCCGGTAAACATTTGATTAAGTAAGACCTTGCTCAAAATCCTTACCAAATAATCAAAGATCCAAAAAAAAAAGAAAGAAAAAAAAAACAAAAAACTTTGTTGACTCAAATGATCTCCCACGAGGATGTCCAATCTCCCATATCACAGCTGGGTTGGGCGGTGGGTGGAGGGGCAGTGGTGGGGGATTTAAACCACGATAAAAACTAAACACGTTATAGAGCAGTGGTTCTCAACCTTCCTAGTGCCGCGACCCTTAAATACCGTTTCTCGTGTCCTGGCGACCCCCAGCCAGACAATTAATTTTGTTGCTTCTTCATAGCCTTAAGGGTATGTGTTTTCAGATGGTCTTTGGCGACCCCTGGGAAAGGGTCGCGCGACCCACAGGTTGAGAACCGCTGTTATAGAGGGAGTGCGCCCCCCCCCACCCCCACATCTTTCCTTAACCCTCCTCCCCTTTCAAAAAAAACGAACAAAACAACATGACATTAAATGAAGGGTATAGGGTGGGCTGGCGGAATGGGCCAGGGACACGACAACTGCAATCCCAATCTAATTACCCGTGTCACCTCTGGCGTGTTGCGGTGAGTTACCGCCGAGAGAATCTCTCACGTGCTTGTTATTTAACAAAAAAAAAGGTCAAAACATTTCAACTTTTTTAAATCCAGGCAGATCCGTCACGTGACTTTTAGCGGCCCACTGCCACTGATCTATTTTGTGCCCTACCGTGCATTCAAAGTTGAGAGTCTAAATCAGGCCTGCACGACTCAAAATGTAAAGCGGGCGGTAATACTTTATTAAAACTTGTGCGGGCCGAAAGAAATAGGAACGGGG